>JAXQQM020090688.1:0-37296 GCA_034641835.2 Pinus albicaulis
AAACCGCATGAACCCTAGTGGTGCGAGGGCGGTTTGCATAAACCCTAGCGGTGCAAATCAGGAGTTCATGCTAATTGATAAGTCTCATCAATAGGTATATTTTGAAGATCATGATGCCATCCTCCAACCTTAAAACTATCATTTTCTCACATTAATTCACATTTTTTGTTATATTATGCTTACTAAGAAGAGTAAAAGGTGTTTTTCATAGTATGTGGCATATTGTGGTTTAATTGTAGGAAAATGAAGCATTTTTTAGGTATTTACTATGCACAGGCTCGACGAAGACAACCAAGAGAGAATCTAAGGGGATTTTCCACCTCCTTAACTCCCCAACTTGGCTTGGGATCACATCATCCTCTCTTTTCAGTTTGAATTCATTGGAAACTGAGTCACTCGTTGTGCAAGTGAAGCTCAAGAAGAACAATATCCACTATTTTTGAGATTAAAGAAGCAACCACTCCTATTTTCAAGGGAGTTGTTATCAACTACCTTTTCTTATAAATAAACAAGATGAAAATATCATTAGGATTTGAAGTTTTGATTCAGAGAGGTGTAGCTACTGAGCTCAGATCTTAACACTGTCAATTTGAACATTTATGTGATATAAACGACTTTTACTTTATGATAATGAGAAGATAGTTATTAAGTTGCATTTGAGTTAGTTTTAGAGGGATGAGACCCTTGGGTTTGGGCCCAACCCAGTGGCTCAGGTCCCTCTTGTGTATTTGTGTTATGTTCTTATCTTCAAGCATTTCATATATTTCTTTAATTTCAATAGAGGTTGTGCTATAAAAATCTATGATTGGAAGCTTCTGCATCACCTCTCTTGTGGGAAAATGGTTGGAAGGATTCATAATATCAGTCAAAAATATTATTTTATGATTTCTTGGAAATAGATGAATGTTAGTTGTCCTTCTTCATGTTTTCTTTCGGTAGTTTAAAATTCATTTTGATGATCAAAGTAGTGTTAAAGCATAAAATATATGTTATTTAAATTCAACTCATCTTTTCCATCATAGTTCTTATCACTGTGAATGATCAATGAATGCATGTATGTGGTTGATTGTAGGGTTGCGTTAAGTTACAAGGAAGGGCACCTATTTCACCTCCATCTTGGACTCCTCCATATTCTCTCTCCATCTCTCAATCCCATCTCTAAAACTCTGTTTCCAAAGTCACTCTCAATAGAAAATTTAGGACATTGTGGGCATTCATCCTAGTGCAAGATGGACCTTTCAGAGGTCTTGGGCTTGTCTAGGAGGCTTCCCAAACCTTCCTCACTCTCCCTAACTCTGATCCACCTCTTCATGCCTTCAATACTTCATCTCCACCCTAAAAACACCCTGAGAACCCCTCTTGTAGAATTACAGGTCCTCCTGTAACATTACAGGACCTCCTGTAGAAGCCTCATGTAGCATGCATGTAGCACCAATTTCCTTCACCTGCTTTACTCCCCATTTCAACCTTAACTTAGTTAGGATGAATAGTGACCCCCAGGTGTGATTTGATGATCAAGAGAAGCTCCTAGACCACTCTAGCCATTCCTTTTCCTCATTGCAAAAACATAGTAGAATTAGTCTTTCAATTACAAGCAAGTTACAAATTAAATTTCTAATTTTCTAGCAAGTGTGAAGTAGATATATGATACATGAAATTTTTTTACTAATTTTATGAATGATGCAAGGTATAGTAGCTTTCCTTTTGAAAGTATATTAACATTTTTACTCCTTCATGAAATGATAGTTAGCATCTACAAATTGAACAAATGACAATTTTTCTTTCCTAGTTAGAGTTATTTTTCAATTGTACTTCCATCAGCAAGTTTTCACTATAAGCAAGTAGGAGGAATGGTCTCTGAGCAACCTAGTCTAATGTCATAGTTGAGGGTGGCATGAGTGGAATCCAATATATTGTGCATATATCCTGTCCTAACTTGCATGTAAATCAAGAAATTATATTTCAACCTGATCCTTTTAGTTAGAGGTTTGTTGCAATGGTTTGTGAAAGAGATTGAACTCTAATGTGATGCGTATCTTCCAAAAAACAGATAGCAACTTGGAATATTATAGTGCAATATTATTCATGTGATAGTGATATTTTGGAATAGCTTGAGAAGAAAATTTCTATAATATGCTAAGGATCTCCTATGAATATTTGAAACTACTTATGACATTACAACTAGATCTCGTTCATCAGCTAGAGATTTATTGGAAAATTTTATTGAAGGAGATTAGATATAATGTAATAAGGATCTTCTAAACAACAAGTAACCCACAATATTACAATTAGGTCTTTTCTATGATTTAGAGATTTATTGAAACAATTTTGAGAAAAATACTGATTGTAATAATATGAGGATCTTCTATCTAATTGAAAAACAGGAAATGCTAATAACTCAACATAGTACAACCAAATCTCATTCGCATAATAGTGATATGATGGAAAAGATTTTAAGAAAAAGAATGGATGTAGGATACTAAGGATATTTTAATCTAAATGACAAAAACCAAAGTGCTGGTAACTCAGGATATCACAATTAAATCCATTCATTGAATAGAGATATGTTGGAAAACTTTGAGAAAAGACTAACTATAACATCATGAGGATCTATTAGTTAAACAAACAATGTAAGACATAATGCTAAAAGATATGAACTCAGAAAATTGTCTAAGTGAGAAATATAACAAAACAGTACTGAAAGTTACTTGTCTAGAAAGCATGTAGAAGCCTCCTTAGATAGCAGGGGCCCTCTGCTATCAATTTGGAATAAAAATATTTAACTCCTCAAGTTTGTCTTCAATACAGCATAAAAGTTATGCTTCTTCTTATTATAAAAAATACTTCAAAACAGAGTATCATAGTATTGGAAAAATAAGAGTTAACTTATTTTTCTCGGTCTCACCGAGCTAAATTTATAGGCAATTACATAATTGATATTGAATGAAAGTAGGCACAGGTGTATTCTAAAGTCAAAATAAAACTAAAACTCCTTTTTAGTACTCGTGATTTGCTGAAAGCAAATCAAGAGTCCTTATCCTTATAGAAATCTATTTCTCGTACTTTTGGTTTGACCACGTGTATAAGCATCTCCAGTTATTGAATTAGCCTTCGTGGATGAGAAGGAGTGATGTAGGAAAGATTTATAATCTAACCATATATGCCTTTTCTTCAGATGACACCTGTAATATGTTCAAACACCAAAATGGCTATGGAATGTGTAACTGGCTACAGAATGACTGCATTCTATAGCTAAAAATGCTCAGAAATCATTAAGACAACAAAACCACAAAAGTACAAAAAGTTAGTCATTGCATGTATTCCTTGAGTGATTTTAATCATTCTTATTGATCTTTAGGTCTATAAAATGACAAAAGGAATGATAAGATGAAGTGGAATTTGGCAAAGGAGAAGACACTTTTAGGGCTCAACGTACCCCCATTGCAAAAATTTTGCATGTTCTCATGCAATTTCATCAAAACTTCATTCCATTTGTACTAATACTTCTATAAGAACATCTAACCTCCTTTTTCTGCTTCTTTTGGTAGTTAATGCCATCCTGGGTTTCCTCATGAGTGTTTTGAAATTCAGGTTAATGAGTGCCCTATTTAACTTCCTGTTTCTTTTCTTCAACTTCTTGTTTGCTTTATATAATACTTCCATTTTCTGAGAGAGAGTGATGTTAATGCTGCCTTTCAATTTAACCCGCTCCCTTAGAATTTCATTTTCATTCTTAATATGGTTATTCAGTATCTCCAATTCATAATTGTCTCTTTTTAATATTTCAATTGGAGGTTCTTGTGGACTGGGGGATCTTTCTTTGTTCTCTGAGGCTTTTATCTCTAATGATTCCACATGGTCATAAAACTGTTGTTGAGCTAGACCTGCATCTGGGGTTCTTCTACCAGGATTTTCTTCATATTGGTATACAGGAGATCTGTCAACTGGGGCCTGGATTGGAGTTTCTTCTTCTTCAATGTTTATGATTTCAGTTCCTTTAATGCATGTCTTTTTCACGATGCCTTTAAGCCTAGAGCTTCTTCTCAATTTGGGTGGATTTTCATCTTTTACATTATCTCCTTCAACACATTCATTTGTTAATTCCTCCTTCCTTTTATTCTTGAGTTGTTTCCTGATTTTTACCAACTTCTCAGAGATTATTTCATCAATGTCTTCCTGTGTTGATACATTAGGCTTGACTTCAATAGTTTTAACATATTTTCCTCTCCTACTTCTTCTCACAGGTTTTTCTTTAGACAATGTTTCTCTTGGTTCTTCAAATTGGTTCCTTAGGAGGAATTCATCCCAATTATCTCCTATCTTCTTCAAATGAAACTCAATTAATATTTTAATTAAGCCATGATGATGTAAGGTAGTCTCTAATAACTGAAGCCTTTTCTGGACATTTGAAGACATCCTTTTCAAACTATTAAGCAGGAAAAAGGGAAGATTTATTTCTTCATCTAGAAAATTCATCATGAGTCTAATATGATAGACATACAAAGTGCCAAATCTGCCTTCACAGGTTATGAACTTTTGTCTAAATTAATAGCATATTCCTCCATTTATTTTTCAAAGCTGAACTAGGAATACCTTTCTTAAACACTACAGTGTCCATACCTGGGTTTTTTAGCATTTGTCTCCAAGCCTCGTTATGAAATTCTTTGTTTTTAAACCAACGTTCTCCCTGTCTTGGAAGCTCTGTTGCTTCTGCTATGAATGACTCTGTGATGGTGAATTTGATATCCCCAATCTCTACCTCTTCTCCATCGAATGATCTGACAAATGAATTTTTTATTTCTTTGTTGAATCCATTAAATTTATCTATAGAGCTTAGCCATCTAGCTTGTTGTAATAATCCTTTAATCTGAGGGTATCCTTCTAAATATTTAGTTCCAATTGGCTCTGACCTTACAATAAGCCCCATTTCTTCTTGATAAAGATTTCTTCCTTTCTCTGGCTTCAATTCACTGCTCTGTTCCTATTCTTCTGTCCAAAGAAAAATCAACTGTGAAGGGTTGTCTTACCCTAAAATGACTTCTCTGCAGATGAGGATTGGCTACGGAAAGAAATAGCAGTGAGTGGATGTGAACATAATAGGGTAGTGGTAAATCATGAGAATAATCGGGTGTAAGAGTTTGATATAGGATGAATGACCGCGAATAAATCTTATGAAGATTTTCAAAAATCATCAATGAATGTCATGGTCTGATGATGTAACCTAATAGGTCACTTCTAGGTTCAGACCGTTAACTTTCAATTAATCATGATTTTTTATGGAGCAGGATGAAAGGGATTTGGTCGAAGAGTGTTTATGATAGGGGTTTGATCAATTTGAATCATAAAATAACTTAGGAAAACATATGACCTAACCACATTATACCTTTAATGATTTGCTATCAAAAATAATTTCACACAATTTTACCTTAGCCCCTTTTTGAATTTTTTTTTCTGCTTTGATGTGCTTTGTATTTCATCTGAAAAATATAGATCTTTTAGATTCCATAATCTTCTTTGGCTCATCCTCTGTTTGCTAGAGTAGGTTTTGCAGAATCAATTGGCTGCAGAATAGGTTTGGTTGCAGAATAGGTAGCTACAGAATGTACCTGTAAAAACTCTGAAATATGGAATGGAATGAAGTGAAAATGTGGATGGAGTGAAGTATGGAATGGAATGAGATGGATCATGAATATGTAGTGGAATGAAATATGGATAAAGTGAGATATGGATGGAATAAATGAGATGGATCATGAATATGTAAAGTGAGTCTGCAACTTATGATTTTATGATACTTAATTGCAGAAAAGAACAATTTTGAAAATCTAAAGTGTCAGAAAAATTCTGATTTTCACCTTAGATTTTCAGTATAAACATGCCAATCAATGATTGGTTTTCATGTTTATACCATTTTTTCTCTCTTATATATATATATATATATATTTTTTTTTTTATGATTGAAGAAAAATACAATTAAGTTAGTGAAGAAGAAGAATTCTTCTTCACTAACTTCATATCAATGTTATCTTGAAATTTCTTGACAAATTCCTCTCTTGAAAGTGGCTTATGATACAATTTCAATCTGTGTCCATTTACAAGAAAAGCTGCCTTTCCTTCATCTATTGTCCTTATTTTTATTGCTCCATTTTTAAAGATTTTCACAATCTTATATGGCCCAAGCCAATGAGTTTGAAATTTACCTGAAAATTCCTTGAACTTTGAATCAAATAAGAGGGCCCAGTCACCTTCTTTAAATTTTTCTTCTTTGATGTACTTATCATGCCATTTAGTCCTTTGTTGTTGGACTACGCTGGTTCTCTGGACTGTATCTTGTCTGATCTCATCCAATTCATTAATCTACTCTAGTCTGTGCTTATGTGCTTCTGTTAGATCAAGTCCTAATTGGATTGCCATTTTGAAGGTTTGGATCTGAAACTCTATGGGAAACAAGACTTGTTTTCCATAAACAAGTTCATAAGGAGTGTGACCTGTTGTGTTTCTCCATGTAGTTTTGTAGGCCCACAAGGCTTCAGGAAACCTTTTTTCCCAATCTCTTCTGTGTAAATGAACAGTCTTTGTTAGGATCCCTTCAATGACTTTATTGGTAGATTCCACTTGGCCATTTGCTTGTGGATGGTGGGGAGTAGATTTTCTGTGTCTAATTTTGTACTTTTCTACCATTTTCTCCACTAGCTTCGATGTGAATTGAGCTCCTTGATCTGTAAAAATTTCTCTTGTGACACCAAAACGAGTAAAAATATCCTCAAAAATAAAATTGACTACAGATGCTTCAGTAGCAGAAAGTAATGGTTTGGCCTCTACCCATTTGGTAACATAATCAGTGCAAACTAATATATATTTATTTTTTCTTGATGGAGGATTAATAGGTCCTACAAAATCCAAAGCCCATTTCTCAAAGGGTTCAATGTGTACCTGAGGTTGCAGTGGCATCTCACATGAAGGAGAAGGTTTCCCTACCCTTTGGCAACTATCACACCTTTTAACATACTCTTTAGCATCCTTAAAGAGGGATGGCCAATAATATCCTAAATGAAGGATATTATAAGCTGTCCTCTTATCAGAAAAGTGTCCACCACATGGTTCGTCATGACATGCCTTGAGAATCTCAGGCATCTCATCTTCTCGAACACATCTTCTGATAATAAAATCTGGACCTGTTTCATATAACTCATTAGAAATCCATGAATATTTTGCACTGTCATTGAAGGAAATTTTCTTGAAACTAGATAGTTAGCAATATCAGCAAACCAAGGAGTTTGAGTGGTAATTTCAAAGAGATATTCATCAGGGAATTTATCTTCAACTGGAGTATTGTCTTTAATGTTTTGAAGTCTAGATAGGAAATCAACTACTGTATTTTGTTTCCTAGGCCTATCTATAATAGTGATGTTAAACTCTTGTAAAAGCAATAACCATCTTGTGACTCTGCCATTAGTAATTGATTTTTTCATTAAGTACCTAATTGAAAAAAGGTTTGTGTGAACAAAAGTTTCATAGCCTGTTATATAGTGTCTAAATTTATTTATGGCATGGACAACAACTAAGAACTCTTTTTCAGTTACAGTATAATTCAACTCTGAAGAAGTCAAATTTTTACTTGTATAGTAGATGGCATAAGGAATCAGGTCTTTTTGTCCAAAACAGCTCCTAAAGTTGTATCTGAGGCATCAGTTAAAATATGAAAAGGTAATTTCTAGTTAGGTCCCCTTAAAATAGGTGCTTCAGAGATTTTTGTTTTCAGGGTTTCAAAGGCTTACTGGCAGTCAAGATTCCAATTGAATTCACAATCCTTGGTAAGTAATTTGAAAAGTGGAGATGCTATATTGGTGAAGTTTTCTATGAATCTCCTATAATACCCTGTAAATCCTAGAAAACTCCTAACATCTTTTTGACAACTTGGAACTAGTAGTCTGGAGATGACTTCAAATTTTGACTTATCAACTTTGATCCCCTCTCCTAAAATGTGATGTCCTAGAACAATCCCTTCAGTAAACCTCATAAAACACTTTTCATGACTTAATGAAATATTTTCTTCTTTACATCTCTTTAGAAATTTTTCCAAGTTTGCTAAGGCTTCTTCAAATGTGTTTCCATAGACTGTGAAATCATCCATGTATACCTCTACACAGTCATGTATTAGATCTGAAAATATTCCTAATACTGCCCTTTGGAATGTTGCAGGTGCATTGCATAATCCAAATGGAAATACTCGGTAGGCATAGGTACCCCAAGGACAGGTAAATGTGGTTTTGTCTTGATCCTCAAGTGCTACTTGAATTTGGTTATAGCCACTGAACCCATCCAAAAATGAAAAGTACTTCTTGCCTGCTAATGTGTCTAACAACTAATCTATGAAAGGTAAGGGAAAATGGTCTTTAGGAGTAGCTTTGTTCAGTTCTCGGTAGTCAATACATACCCTCCATTTTCCATTTTTCTTGGGTACAATCACCAAAGGAGAGACCCATTGACTATCTGAAATGGGATAAATAAAATTGACATTTAACAATTTCTGCAATTCTTCTTTAACAATCTCCCTAAGGTTTGGATTCATCCTTCTCTGAGGTTGTCTGATTGGTTTAAAATTTTCCTCTATATAGATATGATGAGTGCAAGTCTTAGGATTGATCCCTTTCATGTCAGTATACTCCCAAGCATATGCAGCAGAGTGTCTCTGTAATGTTTTGACTAGCTTTTCTTGTTGAAATTTCTCTAGGTTTTTGTTTATGTTTAAGGTTTTTCTTGGAAATATTTCAATTGTAGAGCTACCAAATTCTTCCATGGAGTAAAGAGACATCTGTCTTGATGATAAGAACTCAATGTTAGATTCTTCTTGAAATTGTTCATATTTAAATTCTGAAGAAGATTCATAATTTTCCAAAGTATTCAGAATCTGTCTATCTTCAATAATTTCTGAAATAGTGAAGAGAGGTTGTATATCTTCTTCATCATCAATCCATTGAGTATCATCTAATTCTGTGATTTTTCTTGCTGGAGGATACAAGGTAAATTTCTTGGTTGAACTTCCATCATAGATGTACATATCACTAGATCTACAACTAATGAAAGTATCAGCTGTAGCTAACCAAGGTCTTCCTAATATAATAGGATTTCCTCCTAGATCATTTTTAGGAGTTAGGATCATGAAATCTAAAGGATACTCCTAAGAATCTAAGGACACTGGAATGTCTTCTATTATCCCATCTGGTTGATCACAGATATATCTGCTAATTGTAGCAATGTGGGTGTAAAAAGAATATTAGGAAGTTTTAGTTTTTCCATGATTTGCTTACTCATGATATTGATTGTTTCTCCTAAATTAATAAGTGTATTCTGGATTTCAATTCCATTGATGTGTATTTTAACAACTAGATTTCCTGGGTCTAGATACTTTGGAATGGAAATCTTACCCATCATTATATCTGCTATTTTTCTTACCAGTTGTATTTTCTTTATCTCTTTTATTCTTTTTCCTGTTTTTTTCATACTCAACTCCTTTATTGTTTTTGCTAAGATTGATATTTCCTTGATAGCTTGTAATAATGGAATCTTAATACAAACATTTCTTAACTCATCTAGGAAATCATAGTTAGGCATCATAATTTGTTTCTCTACACCCCTATCAATTTGTAATCTTTCTGGAAAAGGAGGTGTAGAAGTAGATGTTGATGGCTGCTCTAATGTAGGAGTTGAAATTATTGGTTCTTTTTGTTTTGTTTTTTCAATTTTTTGGTCTTGAAAAGATGTGCTTCCCTCGAGACTTTTATTTACCCATAGAGAATCTTCCTCATAATTTTTTTTCTCTTGTATAATTACAGAAGGTTTCTTCTTTTCAAGTATTCTTCCAGACCTAAGTTTAACACCATTAAGGTCTAAATGAGTAATCAAATAGGTTGGAAATTGATGACCTTATATCATATATGTATTCTGAGGGTTTTTATTGTTGGGGTTTGATATTGGTTGGGCAGGAAATTGATTTTCTTTTTGAGGAAATGGTAATGGAAGTGGTGGATTTTGATTTTGGTTTTGATGTTGTGGATTCTGTTGAGAATTTTGTTATGGGGGGAAGTTTGAATATGTTCGATATGAGGGATAAGAAGGTGGATATTTATAATACTAGGAGAACCTTCCATAAGGATTTTGTGTTCCTTGTGCCCAAGGTTGAGATTGATTTTGAAATTGGGGCCATGGTTGCTGCCAAGAGTTCCAATTTGGTGGGGGTTGATTATACATTTGATTATTAAACCCATGTGTCTGAGGTCCCTTACAAGGTCTTCTAGAGACAAAGTTAAGAGATTCTGTAGAATTTGTGGGTATTTCTTCTTGAAAGACAACCTTAAGACCAAGAAGTGAAGGACAACTCTTGGTCTCATGTTTTTCTGAACAAATTGCATAAGTCTCTATTACTTTTTCATCTTAAGGACACTCTCTCAAGGCATGATTCTTCCTACATTTGGGACAAAATATTGCTAAGGCATCAGTTTCAGCTTTTTGCTTGTTTTGTAACTTAAGGGTGTCTATTTGTTCACTAAGACTCCCTAGAATATCAGATTTGAATTCATCAAGCATATTAACTATTTCTGCCCTACTTACTATTCCAGCTGCAGATTTACTTGCCTTTGCAAGAGTAGGGGCTCTTGCTCCTTTTATAATTTTATATTTTCCTCTTGAAATATTGATACATAATTCAGCTATATCAGGTAATGTAAACTGAGATATGTCCCCTTTTCCCATCATATTGAGGATATCTATCCATTCATCCCTAATTGTTTTCAACAAGAGAGCTTTCAAAGTTTCTTGATCTAGGGTTTCCATTTTTTCCCTCTTGATGTTATAATTGAATCTTTCCAACAAATCTTCCAAGTTTTCATCCTCTTTTTGCATCATCTTGAACACTTCTTCCTTATGATTGACTGGTATACAATAATCTAGGTATCTATATAGAAATTCTCTCCTCATTTCATCCCATGTCCTAATAGACCTAGTGATTAAACTCATAAACCATTTTAGTGCTGCTCCTTTTAATGTTGAAGGGAACAGTTTAAGTTTCTGAGCATTTTGTAGATAATCATAGGTTCTACATAGAACTTCAAATTCAAATAATAAGGTTTCATGATCCTCACTTTTTAGTCCATGAAATTTTCGAAGAACAAAAGGTGAGATATTTTTCATAGTTGCATTAGTCTCTTCATCTACTATAGGGAATCCAAAAGGATTTCCAGTTCCCCTTCTACCTCTTCCTCCTTCTGCATTTCCTCTTCCTCCTTCTACATTTCCTCTACCTCTTCCTCTATCTCCTCCTCTTCCTCTACCTCCTCCAAATAGTGTATGTTCTCCATTAAAGACTTCTCCTTCCCCTTCTTCTGCCATGATATACTCTTCTGAACTGATATAGGGTTCAGTTGGAAGAGCTAGTTGTTATACTGGTTCTTCTATTAAGGGTATATTGAAGAAATAGTCATCTTCTTCCTCTTCACTAGGGATTTGTAATTCTTCTGCTAGAATATATTCCCCCGTGGAAGTGAAAAAGGTTATCCCTTCTGTAGGATTCCTTGGATCTTCTTCCTCTAGAATTGATTCAGTGGATGAAGTGGGGGATCTTTCTGATGGGATATCTGATCTTGAGACTTTTGCAAGCCTATGACTAGTATAGTATGGAATGTGAGTTTGAGTTGGAGGTGTGCTACTTCTTGGTCTTGGTGGAGTGAGTGGAGTTGTGAGAATTAAACTTCTACCTCTTACAAATCTACCCCTAGAATCTCTTTCTCTACGCATATCATTGTTTTTGGGAAATAGGAAATAAGGCTACCTAGTTATACCTCCCCAACAACGGCACCAAAATGTTTAGTCAATTTAGTGTCCTAAATTGATAGCATAAATTATCGACCAGGGCTTGTAAACTGATGAGGTATACTTGCACTATATGTGCCTAAATATCCTTATTCTTATTTCATTGTTTTCAGTATTTTGTTGATGTTTTTGAGTTTTGTTATGTTTGAGTTGTAGTATGCTATTCTACGTTCTATGTCAAAAAGAAAAGAAAAGGAACCTTATACTCAAAACAGAGTGTAGTTGTAAATTTTGTCCCTAATTAGGAAAATGATAAAAAAAATAGAGCATTCTAATCCATGGATGTCCTAACTTTCATGTAACTCAAGACATTATATTTCAACCTGATCATTTTAGTTAGAGGTTTGTTGGAATAGTTTGTGAAAGAGATTGAACTCTAATGTGATGAGGATCTTCCTAAAAACAGACAGAAACTTAGAATATTATAGTGAAATTGAAGGAGACTAGATATAAAGAAATAAGGATCTTCTAAACAACAAGTAACCCACAGTATTACAATTAGGTCTTTTCTGTGATTTAGAGATTTATTGGAACAATTTTGAGAAAATATTGTTTGTAACAATATGAGGATCTTCTATCTAATTGCAAAATAGAAAATGCTAATTAACTCAACATAGTACAACCAAATCTCATTCGCATAATAGTGATATGTTGGAAAAACTTTTAAGAAAAATAATGGTTGTAGGATACTGAGGATCTTTTAATCTAAATGATAGAGCTAAAGTGCCGGTAACTCAAGATGTCACAATTAAATCCATTCATTGAATAGAGTTATGCTGGAAAAGATTTGAGAAAAGACTAATTATAACATCATGAGGATCTGTTAGTTAAACAAACAATGCAAGACATGATACTAAAAGATATGAACTCAGAAAACTGTCTAAGTGAGAAATATAACAACACAGAATTAAAAGCTACTTATCTAGAAAGCATGTAGAAGCCTCCTTAGATAGCAGGGCCCCTCTGCTATAAATTTGACATGAAAACCTTTAACTCCTCAAGTTTGTCTTCAATACTGCATCAAAGTTATGCTTCTTCTTATTATCAAAAATACTTTGAAACAGAGTATCACTGTATTGGCAAAAATAAGAGTTAACCTTTTTTTTTCTCGGTCTCACCGAGCTAAAATTTATAGGAAATTACATAACTGATATTGAATGAAAGTAGGAATAGGTGTATTCTAAAGTCAAAATCAAACTAAAACTCCTTTTTAGGACTCGTGATTTGCTGAAAGAAAATCAAGAGTCCTTATCCTTATAGAAATCTGCTTCTCGGACTTTTGGTTTGACCACGTGCACAAGCATCTCCAGTTTTTTATTCAGCCTTCGTGGATGACAAGGAACGATGTAGGAAAGATTTAGAATCTAACCATATACGAATTTTCTTCAGATGACACCTGTAATATGTTCAAACACCAAAATGGCTACGGAATGTGTAACTGGCTACAGAATGACTGCATTATGTAGCTAAAATTGCTCAGAAATCATCAAGACAACAAAACCACAAAAGTACAACAAGTTAGTCATTGCATGTATTCCTTAAGTGATTTTAATCATTCTTATTGATCTTTAGGTTTATAAAATGACAAAAGGAATGATGAGATGAAGTGGAATTTGGCAAAGGAGAAGACACTTTTAGGGCTCAACACATACATTCCTTAATTCATAAAGACCTTAAACCAAATGTATACGCATAACCTTATGTTTGACCATTGGATTGAGTATGTTTTACCTCAGCCCGAAATAGGTCTAGCCTCCTCATCTTAGCTATTTTCTAGGCTTTACTCAGACAGTGCACTTGATAAATGGGTTCCAAACGACCAACCTTTTACACTCAAAACCACAATTTGAACTCATCTCAGGCCCTTTTTATAGTGTTGGTAGGCTAAATTGCTTCATTTTTTACCCCTTCCCTACTTTAACACACGACCTAAGACCTCTGTTTTAACCTCAGAACCTCTTCATTCCTACACTATTCTAAGAATTGTGTCCATTCCTGCACTCTCTTTATATTTTCATATTTAACGCTTGTCATGGACTTAATTTTTTATTTATGGATTTTATACCTTTAAATTATCTTTGCAACTAATTTTTTCTTTCCTAAAGTATTTTGTGAACAACATATTAAACATTATGGTATAATGGTCAAGTGCAGGTAGGATTCCTGCACCAGCTGGTAGTTCCTGCACTCCCATGAAAACTCACTACCTACGCCGATATCTCGTTAAGGATCAGTCATCTCGAGTTGGGCTCGGAGCGGGAGATAATTAGCAGATATTAGAGATTAGGACTCTGAACAAATGCTTAGATTAGTATTTTGTAACAGCCGAAAGGCTTAGTCTGTAACGATGTTATATTTTTGTTACGAACGTAGGCCTAAGGCTTACATATAATGTAGAATTCAGATAGGAGGTCGCTAGCGATGCTATTGTAATTTTGGTGAACTGTAATTTTTCTATTATAGCCCTCTTTTTGGGTTGGATTCGACCTCATGAAGTACATTTTATTATTAGAAATATAGTACAAAGGGACTGTGCCATGTTGTTTCATTTCTATGCTTCAATTTCATGGTGATGCGTTGCTGAAAGGCTGAGTTTCCAGGTTTCTTAACAGGGAAACGAGCTGGTTGGCCAGGGCCCAGCCAACCCAGCTCGTTCTCCCTCTCATGAAAATTTAAATAATTAATACTGTTAGCAAACAAATAGACTCTTTAAAATTGCAACAAAAACTTGTAGAAGAACAAGAGTCATTGTTTATTTTTTTGTCCAAAGTGTAGAAAAAAGAATCCTTTAAGAGAATTTCCTAATGATGTTAAAGGAACTAATAAATGTGTGATTTTTGCAGAGAATCATGCCACCGAAAAATTCCCCTCCATACCTGGATTGAAAGCAATGTTTGAAGGAGGGTAGCCTGAACCTGATTCATTGCATGCTATGGGAGCACGAAGAAATTGGCCTCAGGTAGGTGCACGTATGGCTCCTGAAATTCCTCCACATTTTTTTGGTTATAATTCACAACCATATTCCTATCATAACACTAATCACTCTCAACCGTGGTAGCATGGGAACCAATTTCAGTATGGAAAGCCCCCCAATATTGGAAACAAAGTTGGAGAGGTCCAAAACATTCACATAATTCCTATCCTACACCTATGCAGTCATATCCACCTACATATTCACCTTACCCAATGCTACAACCATCATTGCCTCAACTAAGTCAGCTGATGCCACCACTACCTTTACCTCCACCATTCTGACCTCCTCAACTGCCTGCTCAACCCATAACAAATCCCAATAATGAAGCAGTAAAAATTATCCACTCTATTAAACCGCTTCTTCCACCTAGTTATCAGTATATGCTAGTTGGGGTCAATGATCTCCAATTAAGATTGGGGAAGGTAGTAACATTAGAAAAACAAAAGCAACCCATGCTAATTATTGAAGAGAAAAGTGAGGAGGAAACTCTTGACCATCCTGGGAGAGATGTCACCATTCATCCCATCCCCGTACCTTCACAGCCTTTTCCATCCTCTTCAAACCGACCTCCCTATACAGAGAGGCTAGTTGTGGAGAGGAGTGGCCCCATTCCTGAGTCTAGTCTGGTTTATGAGCTTAGGAATATTTTCATTAAGGTCCCTTTGCTCCAAGCTATCAAAGATATCCCCATCTGTAAAAAAATCATTAGGGAACTCTGTCTCAAGAATTTGGGAAGGAAAAGAGTAGAACCTCAAACCATTCAATTTTTTGGAAGAGCAGCAGAGTTAATGACAAGGTGTGTGTAAATGGAAAATATACCGACCTTGGAAATCTCGTTGTCTCTATTAAGATAGGTGATGTCCTTGTCTCCAATGTGCTTATAGAATTTGGGGAAACCATTAATTTTATAACCAAGAAAACCATGAATCAACTTGGGTTGGTCCACATTCTTCCTACTCCTACTGTGCTTGAATTGGCAGACAGATCGAAAATCAAGCCAGAGGGAGTATATGATGATGTGTTTTTTTCGATAGATTCTTGGGAATATCCCGCAGAATTAATCGTGCTTCAGCCAAATAATCTCATGGGGGGACATCCCTTGATCTTGGGACGACCTTGGATTTCTATGGCCGATGCTTACATTGGATGTCATTCTGGTGACATGTACATTTCCCATGGAGATTCTAGAAAGAAAGTCACCTTATATCTACCTGCTAGATCTATCCAGGAGCTTCGAGATACCTTATGGGTAGATTACAATAGTGATGAGGAGACACATTCAGTTTCGATGATACATCATTATGCTGAGTTAACTCAGGAGGGTGAGATACCAGACTTCTAGAACAATCTAGATACCATGCCTAATTTTGAGACATCATGTCAAATATTTAGTCTGGATTTTCAAGAAAGTCATGATTCCCAACCTTCCCCACCATAGTCTTTAGCAGCACCTCCTTTTACTCTCGAACCAGAAACCACTCTTGTTGAGATTAGTCCAGGAAAATCTTTACATATTAGCTCAGACCTGGATGCATCCCAACAAGAGCAACTTGTAAAGTTGTTGCAAAACCATCTTGATGCCTTTGAATGGGATATGAGGACATGAAAGGCATCCCTCCTGAACTTGTACTCATCACATTTATATTCAGGAGGGAGCCCGACCTATTCGACAACCCCAGAGACACATGAAACCAACTCTAAGAGAAGTTGTGAAGGATGAATTGAAAAAACTCTTAGATACTGATTTTATTTATCCGATATCCGATAGCCAGTGGGTCTCTCCATTGGTGTTAGTCCCAAAGAAATATTGGAGATGGAGCATTTTCATTGATTACAGAGAATTGAACAAAGCCACTCTCAAGGATTACTTTCCCATTCCTTCCATCGATCAGGTGCTTGATACCCTTGCCAGTAAAAAGTACTGTTATTTTTTAGATGGATTTAGCAGTTATAACCAGATACAGATCGCACTGGAGGATCAAGATAAAACCACCATTACATGCTCAAGGGGGAAATTTTCATACCGAGTGCTTCCCTTTGGGTTGTGTAATTCCCCAACCACCTTTCAAAGGGCAGTGCTAGCTATTTTTGATGATCTTGAGTGTGTAGAGATATATATGGATGGATTTTTGGTATTTGGTAATTCATTTCTTGAAGCCCTCAAAAATCTAGGAAAAGTGTTTTCTCGTTGCCAAGAAGCTCACCTTGCCTTGAGTGACAAAAATTGTAGATTAATGTGCAAATCATGAGTAGTTATTTGCCAGCTCATTTCTAACAAAGGTATCTAGGTTGACCCAACTAAAATAGAGTTTATTTTGTGTCTTCTTGCACCCAAAATAGAAAGGGAAGTGAGAGGATTCTTGGTACATGCAAGCTACTACATGAGATTCATTGAGAAATTTTCTAAGATAGCTACCCCTCTTTTCTGACTATTATCTAAGGATAGTGAGTTTTATTGGTCCACGGCTTGCCAACAGTCTTTTGAGACATTAAAGGAAAAATTAGTATATGCACTAGTTTTGAGAGGGCCTAACTGGTCCGTTCCATGTCATATTTCCTCTGATGCCTCAGACACTACTATTGGTGCAGCTTTAGGACAAGAAGAGAATAAACAATACTATGCTATCTACTTCATCGGTAAAAAATTGTCACCCGCTGAATTGAATTATACTATGAGTGAGAAAGAGTTTTTAGCTTTTATTTTTTCTATTAATAAATTCAGACACTACATAACAGGATATGAAGTATTTGTGCATACTGATCATTTTGCAATAAGATATTTGATGAATAAACCATTGACTAGCGGTAGAGTGACTAGGTGGTTACTTTTGCTTCGGGAATTTAATGTTACTATTGTTGATAGACCAAGAAAATCTAATGTTGTTGCTGATTATCTTTCTAGATTAAATAATCCTGGTGAAGTAATTCCTATTGATGATTATTTCCTTGATGAACATCTTTTTGCTGTGTCAAAAAAATCCCCATGGTTTTCCAACATAGCCAATTATTTAGTCACTAGAAAGACCCCACTTCACTTGTCTTCTTGTGAAAAGTGGAATATCATACAAAAAAGTGTTGTATATTCTTGGGTTCAAGGATACCTCTTTTACACTGGACCAAATCTTATTATCCGTAGATGCGTAAGAGAGGACGAAGTGTTTGAAATCCTAAAATATGCTCCTGAAGAACCTTATGGTGGCCATTTCACTGATAAGAGAACTGCATATAAGATTTTACAGGTTGGTTATTTTTGGCCTTCCTTGTTTAAGGATGCCAAACAATATGTTAAGCGATGTGATAATTGTCAGCGAATGGGCCAATTGAACCAAGCCAATAAATGCCTTTATGTCCTCAGGTTATGATGGAGCCCTTTGAAAAATGGGCTATTAATTTCATAGGACCCATATTTCCGACATCTTTAAATAAAAAGCATATATTGGTTTCTACAGAGTCTGTTACAAATGGTAGATGCTAAAGTTGTTTCTTTTTCTATTGAAAGAGTTGTTGTAGACTTTTTATTTACTAAAATATTTACTAGATTTGGTGTTTTTAGAGAGATTTTTTCTAACAATGTGCCACAATTTATTTCTAAACTGGTACATGGTGTGATGGATTAATACAAAACTTGGCATAGGAAATATACACTATATCACTCGCAAGCAAATGGCCAGGTGGAATCTACAAATAAGGTAATTGAGTCCATCCTCACCAAACAGTGAACATTCATAGGTAGGATTGGGCTAGCAGATTTCTGGAAGCCTTATGGGCATATCGAACCACTTGGAGGAATAGCACGGGACATACACCGTATGAGCTGGTTTAAGGGAAACAATTCCTTTTGCTGATAGAGTTCTAGATCAAGACCTTCCAGACTGCAGTTCAGTTGGGACTAGATCTCTCAGAGGCACAACAACGTCGTCTACTACAGTTGAATGAGTTAGATGAATTTAGAAGGGATGTTTTTCAATAGAATATATTGGTTCAACAACCATGCAAGAAGTGGCATGACAAGTCTATCCAGAAAAATAAATTCCAACCAGGTGATTGGTGCTCCTTTATGATTCCAAATTTAGACATTTTAAAGGGAAATTTCACACACTTTGGATGGGACCTTATGAAGTGGTTAAAATTTTTGAAAATGGAGTGGTAGAAATAAAAACTATTGATGGGCGAGATACAGTATTCCTTGTGAATGGGCATAGACTTAAGATATATTTTCAACCCCTCACAAAGGAAGATTTTATGCAGCAACTACAACAATAATTGGAAGAAGAGATGGTAGGTGGTTGTGTCAACCTATTACAAACTTGATTCTTTCTTTTCTTGAGATTAAAAATAAAAAATAATAAAAGAAAAAAATGACAAAAATTAAAAAGAAAAAGAAAAAAGGAAAAAAGAAAAGAAAAGAAAATTCCTGTGGTCATGATAATCAATTTACTAACATAATCACAAAAGGATCAACTTGAAAACTAGAATTCTGGAAGGAAGATCAAATTTCAATAAAATGGGAATGTTGCTTGATCTTTATATGTGCTAATTTTCATCAAGAAGAAGCAGGTTTTCAGCTCAGGAACTGAGACCTTATCCAAGATTGGTATAACTGACATAGAAATTTGTATACAAGCAACACTCAATTCCTGCTGCATTTATTTTGGATTCAACGCTACTCAAACAGATTTTCAAGGTAAAATTCTGCCCTTCCTCTATTCCCATTTCATAAATTTCCCTCTATTTTTCTTGTTTTAATACCATAATTTACCAGCCCTTTCTTCAAAAGAAACTTTCCCTATCCGATTTCTTATTTCCCTCTTTTCCCCTAAAATTTTTTCCAAATCCCTTTTTTCGATATGTCCCTCTCAGTGGTTTCACTCTTGAATTCCTTGTTGTAACTTCCTTCCCATTCTGAAAATTTACCCATTTTCCCACTTCTATTCTCCCTCATGGATCATATTGCAGGATCTGATGTGAACTCAAAAGTCAGATTGAAAGGCATACATTAATACGAAAGATTGGTGAATAAAACCTCCATTGTATATTCAACAAATCTTTCAAATCTAGCCTATGAATTATATTCTATCTGAACTTTTTGTTCACTTTCTCTCTTTATATATGCTACAAATATCCCTAGTGCAGGAATGTGTGTTCAGTGCAGGAATGTTCAGTGCAAGAATGTTCAATGCAAGATGTTTAATGCAGGAATTTTCAGTGCAGGATCGTTCAAGTGTAGGCATGTTCAGTGCAGGAGTCTGCATTGATGAGCACGCCTAAATACGAAAACACATGTTCTGGTGCAAGAAAAATGGTCTTCAATGCAAAAATGTTTGATATAGTGCAGGAATACCTGGTGCAAGAATGCGTGTTGAAAATTTTACTTTTGTTTAGCGAAAGTCTTGTACAAGCAGAATGACTGCACCACCTTTAGACCACAACATCAAATAATTTGTATTATGGTTGAAACTTTGTTTTATCATTTACTAAAGTAGGAGAGAAATATTTCAAGTACAAAGATATGTAGGTTATGAAATATTATTCTTTTAATAAGTATCGTGTACACCTTGTGTGAAATCATGAAGTATTTGTGGGATGTGTAAGACTCACCCGTAATCCAATACTTACCTTTTTGAAAAAAATCTTATCACCTGTTAATAATGGCCTTACTTCATATCATACCTCACATGACTGCTACATTGAATCACCACCTTAACTGCCACCCTTCACCAATGATCATTATTTCTTGTACTTGAACTAATCCGTATTGCATCCGTCCCAAGGTTGTGATTTTAATGATGGAGCGTGATCGTTGGAAGGTGGCCGATATAGCGGTGGATGGATAGCTCAGTTGTCACAAAATATTTTGACAAAGCCTCTGAATTCTTGTTATGACATCCTTCTAAGGTTTTATACAAATATTGAGTGAATTAAAATGGAGAATGGAACTAATAAGGATCGAACCTGGGTCCGTGAAGGAGGTAGAGCAAACAACCGAGTACAGGAATAATCTTGCAATATTGTAAGAATCCAGGTTCCTCCTGTTTCTGCAAAAAATTGATGGATTTGACTTGGTTGTGGCATTATGATTCAGTTAGGCTTTTTATGGGAGTCGAGCTAAGGTGGGTTTGCTGGAATTTGAAGTCACGAAGGAGTCCACATCACAGGCCATGGGCTTAGCAACAGTAGGAGAGCAGTGGTTTAAAAGGGAAAATCTTGAGAAGAAGCTGTGGCACCAGTTCATGGTCGAAAGAAAGAAAAAGGTGGACTAGAACAAAGGAATCCAGCATAACGCTATGCTATATAAATGGAAGGACTTGCTATACATATTGCAGAAATTCCTCACTTTCTAGGGTTGTTATTGACTAACCTTTCTATACCATATACGACTGCTGCTACATTTCGAGTCAGAAAATATTATCGAATTCCCCATTATCTGCTAATAAGCTTGGAGAAAATGTTGAAAGGCATTCAGAAGGGTAAGACGAGATAGATTGCATGCAATTTATACCACCATAGGTTAATTGAAATCTTAATTAAAAAGGAATTAGAGGTCAAGAATATGACCTAGGAAGGATTTTTCAAGGAAATTCAAGAATGAGGCACAATGAAGTCATCAAATAAGAAGAGTGCAAGAAAGAAGGGAAATCATGAAACCCTAACCCCACAAGTTTTTAAGACTAAGATTAGAGAGAAGTTAGTGCGGCCAGAGGAGCAGAGGCTTGTTGTTGAAACACCGTCCTTATAAAAAAGAAAAACTTGGTGTTCGGCCAAGAAGAGGATTGCCTCTTCAAGGTAGGGTCACGCTCAGTCGACCTCTTCAATACAATTTGACGATTCACCATCTACTTCACCAGGTGAAAAAAACCTTTCGCTCCTTGTTGAGGTGACGACCCACATAGTTGTCAATGAAAGCTATGTGGAGGAGGAAGATGACACACCCTTGTCGGTCTTCCTTGGAAAGATGAAGAAAAGGAAAACTATGTCTACACCCAGTGTAAGTGTAGGAAAAGACCTGACAGTGGGTCAAACATACGTTGAAGTGCAGGGTATTGAAACCCTCGGTAATTTTGAAGTGCAAGGTACTGAAACCCTCGGTAATTTTGAAGTGCAGGGTACCTAAACCCCTAATAATATGGAAGTGCAGGGTACTGAGACCCTTGGTGAAATTGAAGTTCAGGGCACTGAAGCCCTGGATTATATCAAAATGCATGAAATTGGTGGGCAGGGTAATCTTGACCTTGATGATGACAACACATGTTTAGAATCAACTGCAGAGAAAATTCCTGCACGAGAAGAATTGGGAGAAGAAAAATCCACCCTCCACCTGAACAATTAGATGGAAGAGTTCAAGAAGTTTATTTATGGTTTGGAGATACTAAACCAAACCATGGAAGAGCAGGGGACAGTGTAGAAAGATAAAAGTATAGAGCTAGCAGAGGAAGTGAAAGAGCATAAATGACAAGTAAAGGTATGGAAATTCCGAGCATCAAAGTGCTACGGGAATCTTAAAAAGGTGACCAAGAAACTCAAGAAGGCTCGAGGAAAGAAGGTGAAGACAGTGAAAGTAGGGATCAACATACAAGTTCAGGACTGAAGGAAGGCTTCCTTGTTTTTTTTTTTGCAACAGGTAAAATTTGTGTGAGGACACACAACAACATAGGGATGGGAAAATGTTGGTAGGCTAAATTGCTTCATTTTTAACCCCTTTCATACTTCAAACACGCGACCTAAGACCTCTGTTTTAACCTCAGAACCTCTTCATTCCTGCTCTATTTCAAGAATCGTGTCCATTCCTACACTCTCTTTATATTTTTGTATTTAAGGCTTTTCATGGACTTTGTTATTTATTTATGGATTTTATACATTTAAATTATCTTTGCAACTAATATTTTATTTCCTAAAGTATTTAGTGAGCAATGTAGTAATCATTATGGTAGAATGGTCGAGTGCATGTAGGATTCCTGCATGAGCTAACAGTTCCTGCACTCCTGTGATAGCTCACTACCTATGCGGATATCTCGTTAAGGATCATTCATATCGAGTTAGGCTCGAAGTGGGACATAAATCAGCAGATATTAGAGATTAGGACTCCAACCAAATGCTTATATTAGTATCTCGTAACAGCTGAAAGGCTTAGTTTGTAATGTTGTTGTATTTTTGTTATGGCCGCAGGCCTAAGGGTTGTATATAATCTAGAATTTACATAGGAAGTAGCTAGCGATACTACTGTGTTTTTGGTGAAATGTAATTTTGCTAGTATCGCCCTCTTTCTGGGCTGGATTTGACCTCATGATGTACATTTTATTATTTGAAATATATTACAAAGGGACTGTGCCATTTTTGTTTCATTTCTGTGTTTCAATTTTATGGTGATGCATTGTTGAAAGGTTGATTTTAGAGGTTTCTTAATAGGGAAACGAGTTGGTTTTCCAGGGCCCAACCAACCCAGCTCGTTTTCCCTCTTGTTAAAGGTGTGTTAATTTAATTTTAATGCAAAGCGTGAATTAAATAATTATTTCAATTCTTTCACAAGTACAAGTTCAATTTCTTTTGCGGTTTTTGTGTGACGGATCTGTGGTGTGAAAGCTTAACTAGGTGTGATTTTAACTCATATAATTTTTCTTCCCGAAGCTTAGTTTATTTCTGTGAGAATCATGCAAGAATGTTTCCTGTATTAGTGCATTTTCAGTTCTACAAGTCATTCCTTTGGTTCATTCCAGCAAAGTATTTTTGCTTCTTTTCCTTTATAAGATCTTGATGCATTTCTACAAGTGAGTTTTTATTTCTAAGACAGATGCACTTTTTCTATAAAGAGTTTCAACTTAAGAGCTAATGGTGCTTTGATGAATACAAAATAAAAGTTGTTATAAGTAAGGATTTGTACCTGCACTTTACACTTTCGAGGAGAGGATTGAATTTCATATTAATTTATCGAGTGAACCTTTTGAATTAAAAATATTAAAATGAAGATCTGATCTATATGAATAACTATCACAGGAACAAGGCTCCTGTCATAATCAAATGATTAATTTAATTTCATGAAAGAGTTCCTTGTTTGAAGAAAGGTTTACTTTGACTTTCGAAGTTAATTATTGTTTTGAGATTAGGTTTGGTTGAAGCATCTTTCTGCTTATGGAATTTATTTTTAGATTTTTGTTCACCTTTGCAAATTATTTCCTTAGTTAACACACATTTTATTTTATGAAAGTAATCTCTAAACCTAGTGCAAGAACCTATGTTCCGGTATAGGAATCGATACCCTGATACAGGAACATAGTGCTCTAGTCCCGAGACTTAGAGCTCATGTATGAAGATTAAAATATTCAGTACAAGTGCAGGACATACTACTAGCATATAAACTTGATTCCAGTACAGGCACAACGTTCTGGTGCAAGAACATTGCTGAAGTACAAGAATGAAAATTTAGTGCGAAAAGGAATACCTTAAAGAAGACAAACACCATTAATAGTCCAACTATCAATTTGTCATACAACTATGTTGAAGATAAAAATAAATATTAATTTTATCAATCAGGATTGTTTTCAGAAGCTTGGGAATTCCTTTTATTTATTTCCTTCCAAAGAACTTTCTTTCATATTCCAACATTAGAAGTAGGGATAGAATTAAAGAAGTAGGGATAGAATCATTCTTTTCGATTCTGCAAAATTCTTTTGGAGCCCTGTGATCATTCTTTTAGATTCTGCAAAATTGTAATTAAAGAAGTAGGGATAGAATTAGGGAAGGTTCATATCATTTAAGACATTTCTTGTGCTTCGCCCCTAAGTTTTACGAAACCCCGAGGTTGACAATTAAGTGTTGAAGGAGTCTGTCGAACCGCAATTCTTGCACCCAACACTCCCATGATTGTAGGGGGTCCAATTATAGTTATTTGTGAGTTGTAATTAGTTATCTCAATTATTTAAGTTAAAATAAATTTAACTAGTTCTAACTGAGAGATGAGCTAGTGATAGGTCTAATGAATTAAATATGATTTAATTCACAAGTATTGATTAATTAGTTCACTGATAATTCGCTATAAATAGTTGTTGCATGTCAGTTATAAGGAAGGCCCAGTTGAGAGTGAGGTTAAAGGGAATATAACTATCAGTTGTATAATTATAAAATTGTACACGTCATGCATGAGCTCATTGGGAAGGATTAAAGGTATTTCACAATCATTAATTGTGATTTTCCTAATTAATAGGGGCTCAATTATCCCAGGAATGCGTAAGGAAGGAAGTACAAGCCTAGGCAAGCAAAAGGTTAAATATTGGACAAAACTTGCTTAGATCGCAATCCAAATTTGAGCATGATCAGAGTGAGATAGTCAGCATTGTGTAGAGGTTTCTTAGTGTGAGGAATAACATCATATTGTTTCATGATATTGAATTTATACAATATATAGATAACAGGGTTTTAAAAATTTGATTTCCCCATATACATCTTGTGTTATGCGATCAATTGATTTATTTCTCTTGCTTGCTTGTGATTATGTGATTGAATTTGGTTTCCGCAAATTTGTAGAAGTGATTAAGTATTTTGTTTTAGTACATTACAAGATCAGATTGAATCCATTGGTATAATTTATAAACTCTCATGCTTACCATATGTTTGAATAAATTTTTGATGTGCATTAGGCATGTCTTAGTAAATATATTGTTAAATTTTTAATATTTTGCATTGTTTTCATCTTAATCATGATTCTGGAAAGTTATAGGTACTTTTGGGTAGTGGTTTGGAGGCTTGCCTAAAAAGCTGGCATAGATTTCGCGACCACATTTTATGAACTAAGGAAATTTGGGTCACAACCACATGCAAATAGGCTTATGAGTGTAGTTGGAGCCTCATAAAATCATGCACGAAGTGTCAAGGGTGCAGTTAGGGTTCAAACCCAGTGAAAAATAATTCCAACTCAAGGATTGATCACCTAGGTTGGTTTGCAGGTGCCTGCGTGATATGTAATCCATGTGAGATGTCAGTTTGTTGTTAGTTTGAAGACCCCACTTCCATAACAAGAGCTTTAAGGTTCGTTCATATCATAGTGAAACATATCTCATGTTTACCCTGGTGAGATTGTAAAAGTGGGTAAATGTGGGAGGAGGCAGTTACAAACCTAATAAATTTTCCAACTAATTTTCTCATAACATTTTTCTCTTTAATATTTTTATATATTTGAGGTGGTATATGTGGGAGGGGTCATCAGGAATCCTAGAGGAAAAATTGAAACATATTTCACATGATATATTAGTACTTCATATAATAATCAAGAACAATGTATGAATTGTTACAAGCCCATCACTTGTCGGTAATATTCCAAAATGGAAAAGACAGGAATATATAATATATGCACAATTCCAACTATGATAAAATAATAATTAAACATGTAGAATTGGAAAATTTTCAGAATACATCAAAAAATCATACATATGGGTAGAAAACAGCTGAACCATATTATTAAGGATCAATAGTAAGGTAAGTACACAATGCTCCAAAAGAAATGCACTCAAGCCACAAGATGGCTGAAATACACTAAAGAAAACTAGCAATGGAAATGTTCTGCTGCTACTGCTGCTGCTGCTGGAAACTACTGGTCCTGTGAAGAATAATAATGTGTGGGAGGTTGCTGTAGTGCTCAGAAAGGTCCAGAATTTTAACCGCAGACTCTACTCGAAAAACCCAGAAATGGTTTGGCCAGATTTTAACTTTGGATTTTCGGCCCTTTTTGGGCGACACACTGCACCCCTGTTGGCTGAGTTACGCACTCCCTGGAGACAACTTCTGATATGGGGCTGAAAGAATGATCTATAAACTGGAATATCACCCACTTATCTCACTAACTGAAGGTTTGATCCCTTCTCCTGATCTCCAAGCTAGAAGCTTGAGATCTAGCTCCTCCTTTCTCTTCTCAAGTTACAGCGGCAAACTGCACAACTACTGGACTAAAATGCATTTTCAAGGAGATTGGAGTTGTAGCCTGCTATTGGATGATGAAATAATACTCACAACTCATGTAAATGATCTCTCAAAACTGAGGGAAGGACCCCTCACAGGATTCCAATCTGAAATACTTGGAACTTCTTTCCTCCCTTAGATCTGCCTGGATGGACTGCGTAATTCTTGAAGGAACTGTTGTTGCATGGAGGTGTAATATTATGGGATGATGCCGAATATCAAAATGCTTCTCCTGGGATACTTAAATGGAAGCTCAAGGTGAAAGGATGAATCCTCCACTGGTTTCCTAGCTAAAATGCTAGAAACTACCTTCCTCCTCTCAAACCCTAAGACAAGAATGCATAATTCCTGAAGCTTTATATGCATAAGATAGGGGATGAATGTGGCACCAATTCCGGATGATGAATAGCTTCTAAACATAGCCTTCCTAGAGTAGGCACTCGAATTCCCCCCTAGATAAGGGTGGGATTCCCACTTGGGAACACCCGTGTACTAAACAGCAGAACAAACTTATATAAATAGTTGAAGCATGCAAATAATGTCAAAGAAAAATACAATATAAAATTCTAGACTGATTTTCTTTGTTGCCCTCATCTTCCTTATATGGTTGTGAGCCTTCCCTAGCCTTGGCCCACCTCATAACAGTGTTGCACATGCGGCCACTAGTCTCCATGAAGACTACGTTGTCTCTCCATGATCTCCATGATCTCTACATTTACTTTCTACTCCTCCATCATGTGTGCATTTAATGCATCACTTCCTCCATCACTGCATCATTAATTCTCTATGATCTTACTTTTATTCCTCCAATATCTCTATCATCTTCCTCATTATTCTCCATAATCTCCACTTGCTTCATTAATGAGCTGCTCCACTACTCCATGATGTTGATCTACTATCTACTAACCCACATTCACACAACAAAACTGGATTTTATTCATCTATGGGGTTTATGGGTCCCTCTAGCCTTTTATTTACTTAACTAAGTAAGGAAAGTAAGACTCTAATATTGCAATTAACTGATGGAAAATTGGGAATATTACAGTCCTCCCCACCAAAATGTTGCTTGTCCTCAAGCAATTGCAAAAGTGAATGCTACATAAATCCCTCTCCCTCAAAATGACATCCTCATATGGAAGGTCTCCCCATATGCTCCAATGTCTAATGAATTTCCATCTCTATAGCTACCTCTCTAGAATGTCTAGAATGGCTTTGAATTGTACAGCTAGATGCCTCTCCTCATTAATGAACATCCAAGTGGCACCCATCTACTATTCCAGAGCCTCTCCTCTGCATGAGTCATATGAAATGAAGTGGTTCCTCCCCCCAAAGGAAATTCCCAACTCATAAACTATATCTCCAACCTATGTTACATGGAGTAAGATGTACCTGTCCATGCTCCCATCATTGGCCCTGTTGGCCTTGCTTGCTCCAAGCATCATATCAACACTGTTCAAAATAGGAAATAAATACATATGGGTTGACATGTGAAATTTCGAACCATACTCTCTCAATAACAGCCACCGCAACAATGCCTCTTGCTGCCATACCACCCCATCATCATACCAAGTATGGTGGCCATACTCTCCTAAAAAAAGCCAACACAGTAAGGCCTCATGTTTCCATCCTCCGTCCTCATCATGAAAAGTATGGGAGAAAGTCAACCCATACTCTCCCAAGAGTAACCAAAGCAACAATGACTCTTGCTGCCACCTCGCATCATCATCATGAAAGCCATGGATCAACAACATTTGGATTGACATGTATAATGTCACATCAACCCAATATAACCAAGCTCCCTACTACCACATCATGCGAGTGTCATGCCATGTCCCAATCAATAATACACCCATTGACATAGGATATATCATGTGATGGCCAAACTCTCTCAAGAGTAACCAGCACAGCCATGCCTCCTGTTTTTGCATCACCTCAGTATTGTGCAAGGCATGGAACATACCAATCTGAAATGTCCGGTGGTAACCATACTCACCCAAGAGGAACCAGTGCAATCATGCTTCTTGCTTCCCTATGTCATAGATCTGCAAGTAGCTCACCAACCACTTGCTCATCATCCTCACCCATCCATCCAACTATGGGTAATGACTCATATCATGCTCCAACTTGGTATCCACCCAATGGATAATACCATCCTCCCTAATCTGATGATATTTTCACTCCATGATATGTTGAAGTGCATCCTCCTTGAGGTTACTCCATTAGAACCTCTCATCAATGACCCAGTAGAATCCATAAGATTCTGAATATGTTGTAGGTAGAAACTTCTCTTTGAGTTGTGAGATGCTCATCAAGAAGGCTTCATCTTGATAATGGAGAATGTTATCCATCATAATATGTCTACAAACTAGCATCTTTCCATCCAATGCTTCATGAGTGAAGCAGTCATCAGAATTTTCCAAGAATAGTTGGCCCCCCAACTCATCACTGCTCCTTAGTGAAAACATTTTATATCTCCATGATGGTGCATTTTTTGTCTCATGACCATGAAAAATGCTGAACTCATAGCCCAACATTGTACCGATTAGGACTATGCTCATCCTATATTCTAAAACTCCACACTTCAACACAAAGTGTTGTGTGTAGCTCAACACTGAACAACTAGGATGGCTATACATCTCCTCCTTGAGAAAGTCAAGGGTACTTTGTGTAGTGATAGTTTGCTGCTCGAAATGAGCAAGGTGCTCTAACCTTTGGTTCTGCAATTGCCTTGATGGAATGATCCCACAAATCTCAAATTGATGTGTTGAAATAACATGGGATGAAAATGTTTGCAAAACTTGGATTAACTGAAACTTGGGAACATCTTGCAAAGCTAAAAGATTTCCTCCAACCGTTGCAATGGCTTCTCCAACTGCTTGTGATGGTTACGGCTTCTCCTCTACTGCTGCACCAACATTGGTATCTGCCTCCTCCTCCTCATGCATATCCTAAATCATGCATGGGGCTCTCAATGTTAAGTGCTCAAGATCACCTTGCAAAGATTCAAGTGCTCCTTCATCTGATGCAAGTACTTCTGCAGCTGGTGGTGGTGGAATTTTCTCCTCTTCTGGAGTGATAGTGCTGACATCCTCCCTTTGTTCTTCATGTGATATATCATCAATGTTGGGAAATGTCTCTATGGAAAGTACCTCTGGTTTCCTTCTATCAAACTTCTTAATCAACCTTTGAGTGAAGTCTGCATAAGCAGTCACTCTTGCATGTTTTATATGGCTGAACCACCAATCCTTTGCTCCACCCTCAAGGTGCAGCGCTGCAATCTAAATAGCCTCTCTTTCCGGTACTGGGTGTAGCTGGAAGAAATGATCTAACTCCTTCATCCAAGCTTTTATTGTGCTTGTATATGATCCATCGAATCTAGGCAAGAAGAATCTATTTTGTATATGCCTTCTTCATCTATTTCTACTGTGGGATCTCCGGTCTTCTTTGATTTGGATAAAATTTTGGAGAGTTAGATTCTCCTTGAATGCTCTTGATTGAGATTTGTACTCTACAATATAATTACTCAGAGTCTCATGCTCTAAGTATCCTCCATCTCCATGCCATTCATCTCCTTCTGCAAGGAAAGTGGACATAGAAAAGTGTTGTGGAGCTATTTGTATTTTTGTTTTTTTATGTTGTTGATAGGAAGTGCTTGGACCTTCCTCATTCTGAAACCCTCTTGATATTTCTCTTTTCCTTGCCCTTCTCATTTCTTTAGTCTCTGTGGAGAGATCCTGCATATATCTAAAGAGAAGTGTGGCAAAACTTAATCCTTCCACCATTGAAGGCTTCTTCTTTTTCTACTTCTTCTTCTTATTCTTCTGATGTCATGAAGTTCCCACAATATGAGCCAAATATCATGCTCTGATACCACTATAATATTCCAAAATGGAAAAGACAGGAATATATAACATATGCACAATTTCAACTATGGTAAAATAAGAATTAAACATGTAGAACTAGAAAAAATTTGGAATACATCAAAACATCATACATATGGGCTAAAAATAGTTGAACCATATCATTAAGGATCAGTAGCAAGGTAAGTACACATTTCTCCAAAATGAATTCACTCAAGCCACAAGATGGCTGAAATACACTAAAGAAAACTAGCACTGGAAATGTTGTGCTGCTACTGCTGCTGCTGCGGGAAACTACTGCTACTGTGAAGCAGAAACATGTGCGGGAGGTTGCTGGAGTTCTCAGAAAGGTTCAAGATTTTAACCACGAACTTTACTAAAAAAACACAGAAATGGTTTGGCCAAATTTTAGCTTTGGATTTTCGGCCCTTTTTGGGTGGCACACTACACCCGTGCTGGCTGAGTTACGCACTCCCTGGAGACAACTGCAAATATGGGGCTAAATAATGATCTATCAACTGCAATAACACCCACTCATCTCACTAACTGAAGGGTTGCTCCCTTCTCCTGATCTCCAAGCTAGAAGCTTGAGATCTAGCTCCTCCTTTCTCTGCTCAAGTTGCAATTGCAAACTGCACAACTGCTGGACTAGACTGCGTTTTCAAGGAGGTTGGATTTGTAGCCTACTGCTGGATGATGAAATAATTCTCAAAGCTCATGTAAATGATCTCTCCAAAGTGATAGAAATAACCCTCACGTGATTCCAAGCTGAAATACTTGGAACTTCCTTCCTCCTTTAGATCTGTCTGGTTGGACTGCGCAATTCCTGAAGGAACTGTTGCTTCATGGAGGTGTAATATGATGGCCTAATGCCGGATATCACAATTTTTCTCCTGGAAGACTAAAATGGAAGCTCAAGATGAAAGGATGAATCCTCCATTGGTTTCCTAGCTAAAACGCTAAAAAATACCTTCCTCCTCTCAAACTCTAAGACAGGAATGCATAATTCCTCAAGTTGTATATGCAGAAGAAAGGGGATGAATGTGGCACCAATGCCGAATGATGAATAGTTGCTCAAAATAACCTTCCAAGAGTAGGCACTCGAAATCCCCTATGGGTAAGGATGGGATTCTCGCTTAGGAACACCCGTGTGCTAAACATCACAACAGACTTAGCTAAACAGTTGAAGTGTGCAAAGAATATCAAACAACAATACAATATCAAATTCCAGACTGATTTGCTTTGCTACCCTCATATTCCTTATATGGTTGTGAGCCTTCCCTAGCCTTGGCCCACTTCATAACTATGCTACACATGTGGCCACTAGTCTCCATGAAGACTGCGTTGTCTCTCCATTATCTCCATGATCTCTGCATTTACTTTCCACTCCTCCATCATGTGTGCATTTAATGCACCACTTCCTCCATCGCTGCATCATTAATTCTCTATGATCTTACTTTTATTCCTCCACTATCTCCATCATCTTCCTCATTATTCTCCATAATCTCCACTCTTCCTTCATTAATGAGCTGGTCCACTACTCCATGATGTTGATCTACTATCTACTAACCCACATTCACACAACAAAACTGGATTTTATTCATCTATTGGGTTTATGGGTCCCTCCACCCTTTTATTTACTTAACTAAGTAAGAATAGTAAGAACTCTAATATTCCAATTAACTTATGGAAAATTGGGAATATTACATTATCACATATATTCATCGATAATGGTGGGATATTCAAAATCTATCATAAGTCAAATGGTATTGAATATCACCCCAATCTATAATTTATTAGCATTAATGATAGCTTTAGAAAAATAAGAAGTAATCAAATTCACCAACATCGAGTACTATCATGTGTTACAAGAGACTAACCTCTTAATTCTAATCAATCCACATCTGTAAAATAGGGGTTCAATGATATCAATGCTATTGTTTCCAATAAAAACCATTCCATAGTTATTTTAATATTAATACTAAGGCACATAGGATGCAATTAAGGATTTGTGTGGCACACAACAAAGAAACATAGTCATATAGCAATATAAGTAATGAGAAGAGACCCAAGACAACCCTTCACATGCATAAGCTCTTGGATTTTTATGAATTTGAACCTATGGATGGAAATTTCACTCATTAAGGTGGGATTATGGCTTTACAAATTTGAATTCGAAAGCATAAAACATGATCTTTGCATTTGTGAGTTAGCTTGGTGAGTTATGTGCATTTGGTAGGGATTTATTGCATGATTTTAGTCTTAATTCATATTTCAAGTGACCCACCCCCCAATCCAATTTAGATATGCTTGTATTTTCTTAGATTGTCTCAACCAATTCCATTGGGGGTTCTGTTTGCATTCTCATCTTCCCTCCTGGGAGGATTTCATTTTTTGTCTAAGTCCTCTTTGATTTTGAGAAAGCATTTTCTATTGGGTGACATCATAGAAAGTATAGTGTTTAGAATGAATAAATACATGGTATCTTGATGTTTAAAGGTGATTTCTCTCTCACTTTTCAACTCAAGGAGACTCACACTTATCTAGATTATTTTAAGCTCTAGATATATGGTTTCTTCTTATGTTCATCTCCCCTCCAAGAAAAATTTTATTTTTCAATTTGATTTCTCCTAAAATTTGAAATGATCTTTTCTACTAGAAAAAGGCATAGAGAATATTCGGTTTAGAATAAAATCTATACTAAGTTTCCTAGGATTTGAAAGTTAAGCAAAGAATCTAGATAGAGGATAACATAGAGAATTTAAAAATCCTTCAGAGCTTTAATTATAACAAAAGTTTGATGGATTATCACAAGTTATAAGAGATTAAGTGTGTTCTAAGAAGTCATGAGGATTTTATACTAGGTAATAAACTTTAATCTTCACATCCAAACCAAAAATGCACGAGAATAGATATCAAGTTACTACTAAGATGGTTCATCTAAATGCACGAGAATAAACTTTAATCTTCTCATAGCCACTTCATCTAACATGGTTTTATTTTAACATTTTCCAACTTTATCATTAGCATTATTTTATGTATTAATTTTTAGATATTTTACGCTTTATCCATATTTTATTAGTGTGGTTAGTTTCCTTTTCCATTTTATAATATGTTATATTTTATTTTTAATAAATATTTTTTTAATTATTAAATTTATTATTATTAATTTTTTTTAAAATTAATGTAATTAATTTTTGTTAATTAATTTATATTACTTTGAAAATCAAAATACATCAATTTTCTTTTAAGCATATTAAACATTATTATATTTTCTTCTTTCCTAGATTTATGTTTTAGAATTATTTATTGATTTTTTTTTGCATTTTCTTTTTTGGATGCTTATCTACTGTAAGAGATTGTCAAAAAGATGGAGCTGAAACAAAAAATTACTTTCTTTGAGACACTTTCATTGTTGAGTGCTCCGACATATTTGTTGATTCCCTGTCACTATCTGAGTGACCTGATTCATGGGCGTGTTTATGCCCACTGTAAATTTTCTTTTATAATTAATAAAAAATTGACACATAACATTTTAAAAATATTAATCATAGAAAATTCATTTCTTTATTAATTATCAATAAAATATTTTAATAAACATATCCATAATAAATATTGTCCTTATTACTGAACAATAATTAAAATTAAAAAAAAAATGCATGATGCATAACTTCACTTGTAGCAAAGTCTATATGATATAGATTTAGTTTTAGGTTCAAATAGTAATCTTGGTGATTTGAGATTCACAACCAAGATTCCATGCTTGAACCTAGATTTTACACATGGAATTCCTTATGTGTTTGTGTTTACTTTAGTAAAATATTTCAAATTTAGTTTTATCTATTTATTTATTTATATAAAGTAATTTTTATATAGGCATAGCTTAGGTGGTTAGGAAAAATGTGGCTATCCTCTCCACCCAAGTTTAATTCTGACCTGCAATGTGTTGATTTCATAATAAGTATATCTTTATAGTGATTTTCAACTAATTATGTGAAAACAATAACCTTATCTTTCCTTTTTAATGATAAATTTCAACATTTTACAATTTATTTTATCTTATTATTATATGCTTTTTAATTATAAGTTAATATTTACTTTAAACATTTCAAAACTTTAATATAATTTTTTTTTTAGAATTTTAAATAACATAATTTATTCTTTACAATTAAATGTTAAAAGTAATAAAAATAATTATTTATTATTAAATGTTAAAAATAATGAAAAAGAAGATTATAACATCGTTTTGTTTTCACATATAGGTTAAAGTGTTGTCCTAACAGCTGTGTGTCACCAGTAATGACCAGTGGATTAGGGTTTTTGCAAGGGTTTTGTGTGGGATTTACATTTGCAAAAAAGAAAAAATGTCGAAACCAAGCCCAAGATCTCTTTTCAATCTTTACCAACTGAGCAATGTGATAGAGCGATTAGGGATCCACCCTCCGTATATCGACACTGATTTTCTCATTTCTAACTCGTACGATAAAGTCATCGAAGATGAGTGAAAGTCAAAGATTGCTAAGGAGACGATAAAGCTCAAACAAATGATCGTTTGCATGATTTTAAGTGGCAAAGGGGATGAATTGAGGCCTAATTATGGAAATTATATTAAGTTCTAGGGACTTCACATATGTGTTGGCACCACTAAGAAGCCGGAATTTGGCTACCACGTATGGAAATGACACAACGATATTATGATTTACGATGGAGAAAATATTCCCGCCTCTAATATATCTATGGAAATGATTTCCAGTTCCTTGAGACCGACGAAAATGTTGAGGCTGAGAAGGTTGCTGAGAATTTGGTTTTGTAGGATTCTCCATTGGGGCTAGTGGACAACCTAGACAAGAAAAACCACACAGAAGGGTTCATGTTTTGGTCAAGACCCTCACTAGGAACTCGATCCAAAACTGGGTCATTGATCTTGATAAAGTGGTGACTCTAAAGAAGATATTGGAGAAGCACTTGGGGATTCCTGTAGCCTTGCAATGTCTTATATTCAAAGGAAAATAGATGCAGGATCAATTACAGTTGAAAGACTATAGTATATCCTAGAATTCTTCCATCATCTTGTTGATTAGGTTGTGTGGGGGTGCAATGACTTCCAAAAATCCAACTTCTTCATCTTCATATAAGGATGTGACACATGGAAAGGGGCCCATTTCAATGGACCAACCTCCATCCATTCCAAGACTTTATATTGTTGAAAAATCGGATCAAATGCCAAAATTGGAAGTAAGCATTAAAGAGGTAAATCATATCTTCTCTTTTCTTCCATCAAGATTTTTCATTTACAAATTTAATGGGTTTTGGCCAAGGTCAAGGGCACTAAATTAGTCGATTTTTACATCATGGCCAAAAAATTGTGACATTTATCTTTGTTCCAAAGGATTTTTTATGGTACAATTTGATTCCCATGAAGATATATAGAAAGTATTGTAGGGAGGGCCTTGGTTTTTGTGAAGAGGACTCTTCATCACTCCATGGTTTATGGAGTTTGATTCTACAAAAAGGTGGTAACAAAGATTTTAGTTTGGGTAAGGTTCCAATACCTTCCTCATCCATTTTGGCATCACAAGGTACTAGAGGACATTGAAAATACTTTGGGTACTTTTAAAAAAGTGGACAACGAAAGTATGCAACAAGGATTATTTACATTTTCTCGTATATGTGTATAAATAGAGTTAAGGAAAGGTCTGCGTGACCACATTCTGCTAAAACGTAGATCCTTTCAAAGGATCCAATCTTTGGATTACAAAAATATGACCTTTAGATGTTGCACATGCTTTCAAAAAGGGAATTTATAGGATTCTTGTCCACATGCTAAATAACCCCCCAAAAAGAAAAACGGGTGGGCCCAAAAATAATTAAAAAAAAAAATGGCTAACAACATTTGATCCCATTTTTTCAGAGGATGAAGAAAAGGAAATTAAGGAGGACCCTCCAATACAAGATGCTATGAACACTCAGAATCCCACTGAACATGCACAACACACACAAAATGTACAAGAAACGGAACCAATCCATGCATCTGAACACACTGGAACTGTGGTGTGTAAAGAGGATGGGTTGGTGGGAACAAAGAGAGTCCATGTATTGGAAAGTTTATATTGTGATAAAGAACACCCCCCATGTGGTGACTATGTGTGAGTTGACAATTGTTCTTATTAACTCATCTATAGGGTCTCGCAGAAATTCCAAAGGAGAAAGGAAATAAAGAGAAGCTAAGAAATTACTATTATAACACTTAACTTCTCTTATGTATTGTTTTAGTTTTAGAGTCAAGAGGATATGATATGCTCACACAAGGCTCTAGTCTTGCATATCTCAAATGCTTTCAAGCATATGCAAAATGTAATTCCATTCTTTTTTAAGTTATAGTAAAATTACAATTTTTCCAAAAATAATAATAATAATAAATTATCGTGAATAAATTAAAACATATCTTAAATGCCTTCAAACATCTGCAAAATATAATTTTGTTATTTTTAAATTACAATAAAATTATAATTTTTAAAAATATATATAATAATAATAAATTAACTTCAATTAATATTCAAATTATATATATATATATATATATAATTTTATCACAAAGTGATTGACACAATTTCCCATTTAAAATAAGATAAATACTATGCTTAAACATGTTGC
>JAXQQM020089184.1:0-34406 GCA_034641835.2 Pinus albicaulis
AATTCATCTTTTACAATGTCTTTCAGATGCAGGTTTAACCTCTGTTGAGGCTAGAAAATTGGCCGAGCATCCTTTTCAGTATAAATGTGATGTGTGCATAGTTGAGGATCTATACCCTTCATGTCTGGGTAGTCCCGGGAAAAGGCTCCCTTATATTTTTGTAAAATTTTAACGAGATTTTTCTTCTCATCACTATCCAAACTGCCATTGATATTTAGAATTTTTTCTAGCTCAATTTCAATTGGCATGTTGTTACAGAAAGCAGTCGTGGGTATATGCTGGTCTTCAATGTTTGCTAAGGGGTCCTCTTGTGCTTCGTTATCAAGAAATTATTTTAACATTTGGCACTTTAAATTTTCTAAAGTAGATGGTTGGTTTATGAAGTTATTGATTACATCGTCTTCAGTTTGATCTTTGCATTTGAGTGCTTCAACTATTGTTAGTGATGAAAGAATGTTTTGTTCCCAGTATGTATGTGGTTTTTTTGTGAATATTTACAGTGGGAATACTTTGTTTGGCAGGGGGGTATATGGAAATATTCTTTATGGAATATCCTCTAGCAATGGTCATGCTACATGTTCGACAACCTATGTAAGCATCAGTCGTCGCTAACCAAGGTCATCCCAATATAAGGGGATGTACATCTAGCCTAATTTTTGGGTTAGTAACTAAAAAGTCTATCGGGTATTCCCATGAGTCCATAGAAACCGCGATGTCCTGCAATATACCTTTTGGTTTGACAATATCTCTATTAGCAAGTTCCCTCAAGATAGATGTGGGTTCCAAGGCTGTTACACCCAATGTCTCATAGGTTTCTGTATTTAACATGTCGATGGTTGCCCCCAAATCAACTAGTGTATTTGAAAAGGAGTAACCATAGATCTGTACTGTGACTATGGGGTTTCCTAGATCCTCATATTTTATTGGTTTCTCTTTACCTAAGGGTACGTCTGGCAGTGCTCCCACTACATGAACAATTGGTATAGTCTTTGCTTTCCTCACCTATTTTTTTATGCACAGTTGTTTAATTATTTTAGCATAGATAGGGATATCTTGTTTAGCCTGTAAGAGAGGAATTTTAATGCAAATATTTTTTAATTCCCCTAGTAGATCAAAATCTTAAGGGGCCATTGGCCTAGGTAGTGTTAATCTCTCAAGGAATGGAGGAGAAGAAATAATAAGGTTTTCAGAATCTTTTTGGTCAACTATGTCCCTCCCCTGTCCTATCTCTATTTCTATTATAGTTGTTTTTTTAGGTATTATTGGAATTTCAGACTCAAGTTGTGGCAAGGAAGTATCTTCTTTAGGTGAAATAACACGCCCTGATCTCAGCCTAAGTTCATTGCATTCCTTCGGTTCAGTTTCGAAGTTTGGCTTCTCAACAATCTGGATTAGCTGAGCTAGTCTGTTATTAGGATTAGGATTGGGTTGAGATGGTAGTTGAGGATGCATAATGGGATGAGAACTATATTGGACAAGGTATGGAGCTGGTAATGTGGGTTGATTCTAAGCCCCCATTCCCATAGGTAAATTGGTCATTCCCAAGGGTCGCTGCATGTTTTGAGACTAGTTTGTATTCTGTGAAGTGGAGGTAGGCCACTTGGACTGATATGGATTGTTTTTCCAGCATGGATGAGAGAAAGGAAAACTTGGCTAAGTATTCCCTGAAGTGGATTGCGTTGGCCAAGGTGGCATGGAAAATGATTGGAATGGGTAGGCATAAAAATGTGATTTTCTTTGTCATGTTGTTCCAGAGTTCTGTTGATTAAATTGCGGAGAAAAAAAGAACTGAGATGGGTCTTGTGACATACTTGGTCGTACTTGCCACTATCGACGTTGATTCATTAGATACACATGTTCTGTTTCTTCTTCTGCCTCTTTAAAAACTACTTTCAATCTTGGGATTGAAGGGCACTACTCAGTGGCATGGTCCTTGGAACAAATAACACATGTTTGGACCATATCTAATGGACACTCCCTTTGGTTGTGCTTCTTCCGATAGCATGGGCAAAAGACAACCAAGTTCTGTTCTGCTAAAGCTTGCTTCTACTTGGCTTGTAGGACATCTAGCTACATTGTGAGGGTGCCTAAGATATCGGTTTTAAAATATTCTAAAATATTACCAAATTCTGCTCTGGTCACATTGCCACTTGACTGTTTATAATTCCTCATAACGAAATCTCGTCTGGTTGGTCTACTTCATGTACTACCTCAAAAGCACCTGATACAAAATGAAATATGTCATCATATTCTTCTTGATAGATGTCCCATTTTCCCATTATATTAAGTGTCTCTACCCATTTTTCTTTCATTCCTTTAATCATTTTTGCCTTCAAAATGTCTTTAGACAATGTAGCATATGGAGATATTTGCAAATTATACTGAAATCGTTCAACATATTCTTCTAACGTCTCATTGTCTTTTGCAGACATGTTGAATATTTCTTGATTAAGTTCTCAACTCCAACAGTAATCTTTATATTTGTTAAGAAAAGAGTTTTTCATCTTATCCCAACTATTAATGGTTCCTCCACCGAGCCCCATAAACCAGCATAGTGCTGCCCTCTTTAATGTAGAGGGGAATAGTTTCAGTTTTTGAGGGTCAGTGGTGTAGTCATATCCCCTACACAAAACATCAAATTCAAATAGAAATGCATCTGGATCTTCTGAGGTCAGCCCATGCAAGGTGGGGATGTTTTGTAACAAAATAACTTTCATAGTGGCATTTGCGGCCGGATCAACAATGAGATACTCCAATGTTGACGACTGTCTCTGGGGTTGATTGTGCGCCATCTAATCAAATATGTGGCAATAACATTCAGTGAATTCTTGATCTGGGAGAATAATTTGAGTGGAATTAGGGGGTGGATTTGGAGGAGGCCTTGTAGCACTACCTCGATCTGGGATATTGGGTGTCTCTATCTCAACCACTATCTCAGGAGATCCATGCTCTAGAGTTTTTACCTGTACTCCACTACTGGTTTCTCCCTCTCCTTCTAGCAAATTGCAATAATTTCCCTCTCTTGAAGAGTTGGGACTTAAGTGTTCTATAGTCTGAAAGCTTCGTTCAGACCCTTCTGTTTCGCTGTGAATTTCGACGTGGGCTGTAGATGGTGAGGCTACTATCTGAGGGATTATAGTAGGACTCTTTCGATGAATGATTTTGGGTCCTATGGATGCATGGGACTCAACCTTCTTAATTATTTAGTCTATATATGTTTTTCTGCCAAGGGCCACTGACCCCTTGGGTTTTGCGGATTGAAGTGGGGGGTTTTGATCTAATTCTATCTTTTTCTTCGTAGTCATAAAAAAACAAAAACACCTATCCTATTAACCTTCACACAATTTCTAAGAAGCGGGATAGAGAGAAAGTGTTTTTCTTGTTAGCACGTAGGTTCTTACCTCTCATTTTCAATACCCAATTCTTTCACAACAAAAGGAAAAAATAAATTACATCACTCCTAAACACTCTCCCTGGCAACGACGCCAAAATGTTGGGTCAAAAAGGTGACTGTTAAAGGTAACATTAATTTTTCACATTAATCATCAACTCGAGGTTAGTCCTTTTATTTCAAGAGTGCAAGAAAAATATATGCAAGTGAAGTTAGACGTTAACTATTCTAAATTGTTGTGAGAAATATTATCTAATTCTTGAAGTTTAATCAAATCAACTCAAAATTAAACTATGAAATACTTCAAACCAATCAAAGGTATCAACTGTTGTTCTAAGCTTATGCAGAAATAACCACTCAATACTGAAATAGGGAATATATTGAAATTGAACATCCCGCCTTAATGAATTGAACAACTATCTTAATTAATTGAACAACAATCCTAATGAATTGAACAACAATCCTAATGAATTTAACAACAATAAATTATTTAACATTTTGAAATGGAATTCTCTATAACTCAACTAATAGCATTATTTAGAATTAAACATCAAACCGAATATTCACACTTATGATGGAAAAACTTAAGAAATAACTGTATGTAGTACCGAACAACAAATACGCTGAAACTAGTCTAATGAATGCAAAAGCTTCACTTTATGATAAAAGAACATTAATGATAAATTCAATCTATTGAAAAGGGAATTGTAACATATCACACCTGTGATTAACAAATTGAATGATAATGCTATAAAACACAAAGGATAACTAAAATGCAAGACTCGTAAATAAACATATAACACATAACAGCAGGAAAACTCCCAAGGACTAGGGTCGAAGCCTCTAGAATTCTTCAACCAGAAATACTCAGAAGTTGTTTATACTAAAAATGCCAATTTCTTCATTAATAAATGGAGCAATACATTAGCATGAATTCGACGATTCTGCCTGAATAAGTTTATTACAGGAAAATTATAATACATGAATAACCTCTTTGTCTCTCTCACCTACAACCTTTTATAACTTAAAGGCGAAATAAAACAGAGTAATGAATCCTCAGGATTAGGATATCCTGAGGTTTCATAGCTATCAACTGAATACTTCAAGAATAGGCATGCTTCTATATCTTTCGTTGATTCGTAGGAACTAACACGATCCTGTTTACTTTTCTTGTCTGATGTTATCTGGTCATTCTAGTCAGTGGTTTGGATGTTTCGATTCCCTATCAATAAAGACAACAAAAAATAGTTTTTATACTATTAAACACACCTTTTATCAATAATTCATTCTATCCTACTTTTGCATCATTATCCTTTAATTTATTGCTAAGATGAACGAAAAACATATAAAAGTAAATGACAAATCATGCTAAATATAGGGGTAAAATGTTTCTTTTCCTCGGCCCAACATACTCCTTTGCTTACCTTTTTGCATGTCCTCATGCAAACAGATGACTGAGCTGTATTTGGGTTAAATAATATGTAGGATATACTTTTTCCTTGTAAAGTATAAAAGCATGTTTCAGTTTTACCTTTGCAAATGTTGAGTTTGAGTGCCCCTCTGGTAACTCATAATTATTATGATAGTCTTCAGGAGGGTACCATATGATGGGACATCTATATCTGCACCATATCCATGTGGGACCCATATTCAAAATTAGATTACTGTACAGAAGAAAATGAGAAGCAACAGCTTTAAAGTTCCTTTACCCAAATGGTTCTTTGTTCTTAACATTATTTGTAGAGGCTTTCCATCTTTGTTTGGCTACCGATAAAGCTTCTTCCTGAATATCCTAGAAGTATGCCCATCCATTCTACACAATATCCTTGTGAATAGATCAAAGTTTGGCTATCACCCCTTTCTGTTGCATAAACTTCTTATGTTGAGTAAACAAATATAGGGGTTTGGTAGGTTCCCCTCTAACCCATAGATCTAAGCCATGTTCTCTTTTCTGAAAGATATTGTAGGCTTTAGCCCATCTAGCCTGGTTTTTGGCAAAGGAAATAAAATTTTGGAACTGAATGTACCCTATGAAGGGACTCGGGCTACTATCTCTATCCTCTTCTAGAAATAAATTATGAAAATAAGATTAGCACAAAAGGTGTTGGGTTTGTTCATCCTTATTGTTACAACATTGGACAATCTCTTCAATGGTTTTGAAGGTAGTGGGTTTCCTTGCTCTGACAACTTTGATTTTCAGCAGCATATATCATTCTACTAAGAATAAGGCATAATTAGTGGCTGGTGCCCTACAAGTCAACACATCTGAGTAATGAGAACAAACATCACTGGTTTGTTTCTTAGCCTATTCCAATTGATCCTGTGCCTTTTTCACTTTTTCCCTTTCTTCCCTAAGTTGGGAAAAGTTGTTTTCTTTAGTTGTAGAAAGCTCTTTGAATCGTTTTAGTAGTGCCTGATGTTTTTGTAAGGGCACTACTTCCTTCTTATACGGGGTCAATTCATGTGAAACTTGAGTTAATTCATTGTGAATATTTTGATTGGTATCTTTTTCTATCAAAGGAGTGTAAGCAGGTGTTACCTCTTTTTGAATCTCCTTGTCTTCTATAAGTATTAAATCAGTCTGCACAGAGACTTCAGCGGTGTGTATCAAATCTATCTATACAAAGACTTCAACAATATCTATTAAATAAGTCTGTGCAGAGACTTCAACAGTATCTACCATTTGGGTAAACAAATCCGTTTGGGTTCCCATGGTAGCAAATTCCTTCTTAGGCTTCCAAGACTTGTCTGCTTCTTTCAACCATTTCCTGAACTGTTTTACCATTTTTCTCAATTTCCTTCATTTCCTGCTCATTTTTGTTAACTTAATCTCAGCTAATTTTTCTTTTGGAAGGGTTTTGGAAAGAGAAGAAATAGCAATGGCTTCGGGTTTAGGAATGGTTGTGCCAGTTCTAGGGTTATCAGAAATGATGTTTTCTTGAGGTTTCCAAGAAGTTATTTCAAAATTGATGTCCTAACTTAGTGGAATAATATTATCTTCAGGTGTCAGGGGAACTATCTTAATAATTGTGTCCCATTCTAATAGAACAATATCCCCTCATTGGTTTCTAGACTAATATATTCTCTATAGCTGATATTCCCTACTCACCCATTCATTATTAGAGGGAGATAAAACCCTCAAATCCTGCAATTCATCATGGGAAGGTAGGATTTCATATGGCTAGAGCTGCTAGCAGAGGTAAGCTAGATCAAATGGTCCCTCTGTTCCTTGAATTGTTCATATGGGTTCCCAATTTCGCAAGATGTTCTCATTTACTCAAGTACTTGAGCCATTTCCTCCTCATAGTATTGTAAAGACATATTTTGAGGGCTTAGAGGTGGTGTATGGGATGATCCCGTCTCATCTAGAAATATAGAGGTGTTTTACCATAGTTGTAACCTTTCAGACCGTCCCCGTTTTCCTGGTTCTGCGGTCGAAACATGGGTTCTCTTCCCTCTTGCTCTCTTGGTTATCACTTTTCTAGGGAGTTCAATTTTTTCTCTGTCAGGATTTTCTTCAGGGGCGGGTAGGGAAGGATTAACAAAGCTATCCCATGTTAACTGATGTTTGTTTAACTCATGAATAATAATTAATTTAATCAAGCCATGGTGACTGATAACTGCTTGAGGGTTTTTAACTCTTCTAATCTGAACAACAGTATCATGGAAAAAGGGAAAATTAACAGAATTTTTTTGCTTGAGAACAACTAATAGTTTAAGTTTACGGGACTTTACCACATCCTGGCGTCTGTCATGTGATATATTTTTCAATGAAGACTGCCAATTCTTGCAAAGGCTGCTACAAGGACGCAGGGTCAATACCTTTTCCTTTTCATTCCAGTGGCTCACCTGGGTCTTGATACACTGAAACTGCTTCTTGTATAAGGACATGTTTATCAACCCATATTTCTCTTTCTATTGGAAGTCTGGAGACCTCAACAATGATTTCTTCGGGGACTGGTATGATTATTCCTTCTCACAGGTTTTGCAAGAATTAAATTGTTGTCTCTGTATTAAACCCTTGTAGTCTGCGTAGATATGAAAACTAGCCAGCTTACTGGAGAATGGTGCGAGCTAATTCTGAGGCTTTAAAGATTGTAGGTTCATTGCGGAGAGAAATTCCGCCCATGGCTACTGTGTTTTCAGAACTGGTTTCTTTACCCTTCTGCAAGCATTTCTTTAGGATCTGTTAGTTAAAACAACATAAACACTGCATGCGGCTTTCATAAAATATATTATTAAAAAGGTGACTGCATGACGTAAATTCAGTGATTCTATCATCCAATCAACATATTCGAAGGGAGTCTCATGGTTAATTCGCATGCTTATTCATAATGAATATTTGTACCCCCTCTAATGACAATAGGGCGTACACAACCTTTAAGCTCAAGAAAAGAGGAAAGGTGGTAGCAATCATGAATGCACACAAAGTGAAAGTCAGAATTTGGTAATAATCACAAATGTACATCAGGTGGAAATGACCAAAAAGAGAGAAAAGCGGAGTAGCAATCATTATGAAAAAGATTTCCTATTTTCACGACATAGTATGACAGAAGCATGATACATGATAGATTATAATTGTTGTTGTCATCACTCAATTCGACATGATAAGATAATTCACTCATGATTGATTATGCAGGTAGGTTTTGATAATGATAACACTTATTCAAGCAGTGCATTTATCTTTAGGAATGGATCAATAGGAAATAGGGCATATAAAAGTAATTGGTTTTTGTTAGAAAAATACTCTGATACCACAAGAAGAGCCAATGCTACCACCAGGCGTCCATAGCCTCGATAGAGTTGTTATTTTAACCCAGAAATGAGCGAGAATCCTCTATTTAAAATTAGAAATTTTTCTTGTTTTATGGAGAGACTGCTATGCTGGTGTGGTGGCCAGATAGTCATAGTTCCATTCACGAGAATTTTAACAGAGTGATCAGGCCGGCTTGTTATGAAACTTCCTATCCTTTAAGCAGTTTTAGCTGTCAAGAAGGCCACTACCCTGGTGTGTTGGCCATTGTCGGAATGTCACCTATTAAACCCTCATGTTCATGGTATGTTGGTTCGTGATTAGACCCCCTATTCTCTCTGATTTAAAAAAAAAATCACATAAAGATATATTTTATTTTTATTATAAATGGAGGGAGGCTTATTAACTCCTTAAGAGTCAGCCCGATGGTGTAAGAAGTAAAAATAATTCCAATACAATTGATGCTCTTATTATTATATCCTCATGCCAAAGAGAATTACCACTTGAGAGTGTCAAAAGATATACCGGCATAAGGCTATGGTAATGAATTGTGTAACAATATGTCTAAACAGGAGATATCTAGCCCTTCATTATACAGATAAACCATGTCAGCTTCCGAAGTAGAGATTTCCATCAAAATTTTAAAAGAACATAATATTATTAATATCATTGTTTTTCTCTTCTTCGGGTGCCAATTCCTTTTCTAAAAATGGTTTTTATGGCTTGGATGTGTAAAGGAAGAGTGGATATTTCAAAAGAAATCATCAAAATACAAACAAATTGTTATTTTCAATGAAAAAAAAGAGAAAAGTAAGAAAAAAAACATGCTAGAAAAGAAATCAGCCATTCAATTGTATTGAACGGAAGCTGGTCAATTCAATTGAACAACAAAAGAAAAATCATTCTAAAAAAAAGTTCGTTCACTTAAATTGAACGACAATTTTTCAATTCGATTGAACAACAATTGTTCAATGGATTGAACAGCAGAAGTAAACACACTAAAAATAACAGCTGTCTTGGCAAATTTCCTACTGCCAGATAATTTGCTACATCTACGTACATTGGCGCTTTTACTGCTACAACAAACAAATGCTCATCAGGGAACTGACCATCCAGTGCTGGTGGTTCATTTGACTTTGGAACTCTAGACACGAAATCTTCAACTACATTCTCCTTTCATGGATGTTCCTTGATAGTTATATCAAACTCCTGTAAAGAAAGAACCAACGAGTCACTCTTCCATTTGTAATAGGTTTTTTAGGTAAATATCTAATGGCAGAGTGATTGGTATACAAGAATACTGGATAGTAAGTTATATAATGTCTAAATTTATTGATAGAATAAATGACAGCCAAGAATTCCTTTTTAGTCACTGTATAGATTAATTCAACAAGAGTGAGATTCTTGTTAATATAGTAAATAGCGTAGGGATTATTTTCCTCTTCTTGACTGAGAACCGCTCCTATCGCTGTATCGAATGCATCTGAGGAAATGTGAAAAGGTAGTTTTCAATTGGGGCCATGTAAGACTAGTGTAGTCGAGATCAGTTTCTTCCAATCTGAAAATAGCAGTGTCACATTTCTCAGACCAACGGAATTCAACATTTCATGTTAATGCATACAAGGGTGCAACAATTTGTGAAAAAAGCTTTATAGACCTATGGTATTACCCTGCATATCCAAGGAAACTACGTACCTTTGTCTGAGTACAAGGTGTGGCTAAATAGAGAATTACTTCTATCTTTGTCAGATCTACCTGTATTCCAGCTGCATAGATGTAGTGTCCTAGGATCACTCCTTCGGTCATCATTATGTGACACTTTTCATTGCTCAAACATAATCTGGTAGAGATTCATCGTTCCAATAATTTATCTAATGTTTGTAGTGCCTCATAAAAGTCATCTCCATATGGATTAAAGTCATCCATGTAAACCTCGAGCCATTCATTTATTAAATCGAAAACAATGCTGAGTATGGCCCTTTAAAATGTTGTTGGGGCATTGCATAGTCCAAACAACAATACCCTATAGGAGAATGTACCTCAGGGGTAGGTAAACGTCATTTTATCTTGGTCTTCAGGGGCTATCTGAATTTGATTGTAATGTCTGAAACCATCAAGAAAAGAGAAGAACCGCTTTACTGCCAATGTATCCAGGACTTGATCAATAAAGGGGAGAGGGAAGTGGTATTTCTGTGTGGCTTTATTCAGTTCTCTGTAATCCACATAGATTAACCACTTACCATTCTTTTTAGGAATGACTACTGAAGGATAGAACCATTTTCTATTTGAAATAAGATAAATGAAGTTTACATCTAGAAGCTTTTGTAATTGATCTTTCACAATGTCTTTTAGATACGGGTTTAACCTCCGCTGATGCTGTTGAATAGGCTGAGCATCCTTTTCAGTATAAATGTGATGTGTGCATATTTGAGGATCTATACCATTCATGTTTGGGTAGTCCCAATCAAAGGATCCCTTATATTTTTGTAAAATTTTAACGAGCTTTTGCTACTGGTCACTATCCAGACTGTTGTTGATATTTAAAAATTTTCCTGGCTCAATTCAATTGGCATGTTGTTACAAACAGTAGTTTTGGGTATGTGCTAGTCATCAATGTATGCTAAGGGGTCCTCCTGTGCTTCGTTATCAAGCACTACTTTTAATATTTGGAACTTTAAATTTTTTGAAGTATATGGTTGGTTTATGAAGTTATCGATTACATCGTCTTCAGTTTGATCTTTGTATTCGAGTGCTTCAACTATTGTTAGTGGTGAACGAATGTTTTGTTCCCAGTATGTATGTGCATTTTTATGAATATTTACAGTGCGAAGGCTTGGTTTGGCAGGGGGGTATATGGAAATATTCTTTATGGCATCTCCTCTTGCAATGGTCATGCTTCCTTTTCGACAACCTATGTAAGCATCGAACGTCGCTAACCAAGTTCATCCCAATATTAGGGGATGTCCTTCTAACATACTTTTGGGTTAATAACTAATAAGTCTGCAGGGTATTCCCATGAGTCCACAGAAACCGAGATGTCCTGTAATATACCTTCTAGTTTGAAAAAAATTCTGTCAACAAGTTCCAGCAAGGTATATGTGGGTTCCAAGGCTTCTATACCCAATGTCTCGTAGGTTTCTGTAGTTAAGATGTTAATGGCTACCTCCAAATCAACTAATATATTTGAAAAGGAGCCACCATATATATGTACTATGACTATGGGATTTCCTGGATCCTCGTATTTTATTGTTTTCTCTTTACCCAAGGGTAATTCTAACAGTGCTCCCACTACATGAACAGTTGGTACAATCTTTTCTTTCCTCGCCTTTTTTTTATGCACAGTTCCTTACTTTTTTTGGCATAAATAGGGATGTCTTGTATAGCCTGTAGGAGAGGAATTTCATTGCAGAGTTTTTTTTAATTCCCCTAGGAGATAAAAATATATAGAGACCATTGGTTTAGGTAATGTTAATATCTTAGGGAATGGAGGAGAGGAAATAATAATGTTTTCAGAATATTTTTGGTCAACTGTGTCACTCCCCTATCCTATATTTTTTTTTGTCACAGTTGATTTTTTAGGTACTGTTCGAATTCCATACTCAAGTTGCAACAAGGAAGTATCTTCTTGAGGTGAAATAACATGCTCTGATCTCAGCCTAAGTTCATTGCATTCCTTATATTCAGTTTCAGAGTTTGCGTTCTCAACAATCTGTCATAGCTGAACCAGCCTGTTATTAGGATTAGGATTGGGTTGAGTTGGCAGTTGAGGACGCATAATGGGTTGAGAATTATGTTGGAATGGGTATGGAGTTGGTAATGTGGGTTGATTCTGAGGCCCTGCTCCCATACGTAAATTGGCCATTCCTAGGGGTCACTACTAGTTTTGAGACCAATTTTTATTCTGTGAAGTGGAGGCAGGCCACTGGGACTAATATGGATTGTTTTTCCAGTATGGAGGAGAGAAAGGAAAAATTGGAAAAATATTACCTGAAGGGGATTTTTTTGGCCAAGGAAGCATGGAAAATTATTGGGATTTCCAGGAAGAAAAAGGTGATTGGATTTTCCATGCTATTCTAGAGTTTTGTTGATTAAATTCCGAAGAAGAAAAGAACTGAGAAGGGTCTTGTGACATACCTAGTTGTGCTTAACACTGTCAACGTTGATTCATTAGATACGCCATTTCTATTTCTTCTTCTGCCTCTTTAAAACCCGCTTTTAATCCTGGGAGTGAATGGTACTGCTCAGTGGCATGGTCCTTGGTACAAATAGCACATGTATGGAAAATGTCTAATGGACATTCTTGCTGGCTATGTTTCTTCTTACAGCGTGGGTGAAAAACAGACAAGTTCTATTCTGCTAAATCTTTCTTCTTCTTGTCTTGTAGGATATCTAGCTATGTTGTGAGGGTGCCTAAGATATCGGTTTTAAAATCTTCTAAAAGATTACTGAATTTTGCTATGGTCACGCTGCCACCTGACTCTTTTATAATTCCTTGTAACTGAATCTCGTCCAATTAGTCTCTTTTCACGTACTACCTCGAGAGAACCTAATACACAATGCAATAATGTCATCATATTATTCTTGATAGATGTCCCCTTTTCCCATTATATTAAGTGTCTTGACCCATTTTTATTTCATTCCTTTAATCATTGTTTCATTGAAAATGTCTTTAGAGAGTGTAGTATATGGAGATATTTGCAAATTATATTGAAAACGTTCAACATATTCTTCTAATGTCTCATCTTTTACAGACATGTTGAAGATTTCATCTTTTAGTTCGCAAGTCCTGAAGTAATCTTGATATTTGTTAAGAAAAGATTTTTTCATCTAATCCCAACTATTAATGGTTCCTCCACCGAGCCCCATAAACCAGCGTAGTGCTACCCGCTTTAATGTAGAGTAGAATAGTTTCAGTTTTTTAGGGTTAATGGTGTAGTCATGTCCCCTACACAAAACATCGAATTCAAATAAAAATGCATCTGGATCTGCCAAGATCGGCCCATGGAAGGTGGGGATGTTTTGTAACGGAATAAATTTCATAGGGGCACTTGCGTCTGGATAAATAATGGGATACTCCAATGTTGATGTCTTTCTATGGGGTTGATTGTGCGCCATCTGATCAAAGATGTGCCAATAACCTTTATAGATTTCTTGATATGGGAGGATAATTTGAGTGGAATTGGGGGGTGGATTTGAAGCAGGCCTTGCAGCACTACCTCGATCTAGGATATTGGGTGTCTATGTCTCAATGAAAATCTGAGGAGATCCAGGCTCTGGAGTTTTTACCTATACTGCACTACTGGTTTCTCCCTCTCCTTCTTGCAAATATTGAGAATTTCCCTCTTGAAGGGTCGTGACTTAAGTGTTCTATAGTATGAAAGCTTCATTCAGACCCTTTTGTTTTGTTATGAATCTCGGCATGAGCTGCAGATGGTGACGCTACTACCTGAGGGATTATAGTAGGACTCTTTGCAGGAATGGTTTTGGATCCTATGGATGCCTGGGATTCAGCCTTGTTAATGATTTCGTTTATATATGTTGTTCTTCCAAGGGCCACCGACCCCTTGGGTTTTGCGGATTTAAGTGGGGGGTTTTGATCTAATTCTATCTTTTTCTTCCTAGTCATAAAACAAAAACAAAATTACCTATCCTATTAACCTCTGCGCAATTGCTGAGAAGCGTGCTAGAGAGCAATCGTTTTTCTTGCTAGTATGTAGGTTCTTACCTCTCGTTTTAAATACCCAATTCTTTCATAGAAAAAGGAAAAGAATAAAAGACATCACTCCTAAACACTCTCCCTGGCAAAAACACCAAAATGTTGGGTCAAAAAGCTAACTGTTAAAGGTAACCTTAATGTTTCACATTAATCATCAACCTAGGGCTAGTCCTTTTAGTTCAAGAGTGCAGGAAAAATATATGCGAGTGAATTTAGAGGTTAACTATTCTAAATTGTTGTGAGAAATGTTATCTAATTCTTGTAGTTCAATCAAATCAACTCAAAAGTAAACTATAAAATACTTCAAACTAATCAAAGGGATCAACTCTTGTTCTAAGCTTATGCAGAAATAACCACCCAATAGTAAAATAAGGAATATATTGCAATTGAACAACATGCTTTAATGAATTGAACAACTACCTTAATGAATTGAATAACAATCCTAATGAATTGAACAACAATCCTAATGAGTTGAAAAGGGAATTGTAACATATCACACCTGCGATTAACAAATTGAATGATAATGCTATAAAACACAAAGGATAACTAAAAATGCAAGACTCATAAATAAATGTATAACACAGAACAACAGAAGAACTCCTAGGGACTGGACCCAAAACCTCTAGAAGTCTTCTGCTAAGAAATACTCAAAAGTTGTTTATACTGAAAATGCCAATTTCTTAATTGAACCAATGTAGCAGTACATTAGCACGAATTCAACGATTCCGTTCGAATAATTTTATTAGAGGAAAATTATAATACATGAAAAACCTCTCTGTCTCTCTGACCTACAACCTTTTATAACTTAAAGGTGAAATAAAACAAAGTAACGAATCCTCTCGATTAGGAGATCCTAAGGTTTCGTAGCTATCAACTGAATACTTCAAGAATAGGCATGCTTCTATATCTCCCACTAATTCATAGGAACCGAAAAGATCTCGTTTACTTTTATTCTATGATGTTATTTGGTCATTCTAGTTAGTGGTTTGGTTTTTCCGATTACCTATCAATAAATACAGAAAAAAATCAGATTTTATACTATTAAACACACCTTTTATCAATAATTGATTCTATCCTACTTTTGCATCATTTTCCTTTAATTTATTGCTATGATGAAGGAAAAACATATAAAACTAAATGACAAATCATGCTAAAGATAGTGGTAAAATGTACCTTTTCCTCGGCCCAACAGTAATATAATCATAAAATGGTGAATGGTGGACAGAAAATGTGTTTTGGCATGTATATAAACACACACACACACACACAATGAGAGATATAGCTAGAGCTATTGTATACTTAGTGGAACAACTTCAAGTGTACATAATGATCATGGCCAATCTAAAATAAGAGTTGAGATGATATTTCTTTAAATGAAGTCTTGGGGCTAACCTGAGCTATAGTTTTTAACCCAAGTTCAAGCTTATACTAAATTTAGGACTGAACTTTCGGTGTTTGAAAACCCATATGCATGATGAAGGGTTTTAAAACTACATTTTTGGTCCACCTATCTACATAGTTTGGGTTTTTATTGCGTACATTATTGAGTAGTCATGTCTTTGAATAGGTTTCAGGGTTGAGTTTTTCCTCTGAGAGCCTAGATTGTATCTCTTCTATAGAGTTGTAAAGTTTGGATGGTTACTTATATGTTAAGATAAATTTGAATATATGAAGCAACCCAATTCATATGATGACATGGGGATTGAGAGTTGCGCCCTGAAGCATTGACCTGAAGACACTCTTGACATGATTGCAAAATTAATAACAAGATAAAGTAAAATAATGTTGGATTTGGAATCATAGGTTGGTTTAACAGATAATTTTTTATGCTCAAGAGTGCATTCCCAAATAGCAGCCTTGAAGATGAGGTGTACATGACATAGTAAGAACGATTTGAGGTGAAGGAAAAGGAAAATTTGATTTGTAGATTGGTAAAAGATTTATTATATGAAGGCTTTGTAAATACAAATTGATGAGCTTCAAAGAAAAAATGGATTTCAAAGGAGTGCTTCATATCCTAACTTGTACATCAAGATATAAAGTATGAAATTCATTCGTGTTGTTTATGTAAATGATCTTATAATTTCAAGAAATGGCACAAATTTTCTGGCAACACGTTTTGAGATTATAAATTTATCTCTTGTTTAGTATTGTTAAATTTTGGACGTACGATAGGACAAGGAAAAATTTTTGATCTTGCAAGAAAAGTATGAGAAAGAACTGTTGAAAAAATAGGAATGATAAATTTTAACCTTAGCCCAATCACTATGTCAGTTTAAATAGTGTTAAAGCACTCAAAAGTGATTCCAACAATGTTGTTACACAGTAATTTGTCACTGTCCCTACCATTCCCCGTCCCGCACAATGGAGGACCCATTTTGTGACCTGTGAACATTGTCATGCCTTGAAAACATCATCAATGCATTCCTCTAATCATGAGCTTCATTTGCCCTGAAGACATCTCCTTGCAAAAATCATGAAAAACATCCCTTTTGGCATTGGCGCGGGCAGTCAGTTCAGTACTCGCGCCAATGGGGAAAATTCTGCAAAGAGGTCGCGCCAACTGGCACTCTGTCATAGAGCAGCAGTCGCGCCACCCAATTTAGGGACTGTTTTTTAAATAAAGATGGCAGAAGTTGAGTTCCAACAAACTCTAAAACCATTGCCTATCTTGAGTTGGGAGGTTTGGCTGCGGGAGTTCTATGGAAGGGAAGTGGTTTTGCCACCTCCCCTGGAACCTTCCTTGTTGATAGGGCCAATCCCACAATAATAGGGATCCCAACTCCCTCCTTCCCCATCTATAAAAGTCTGCTCAATCCCATGGCAAGCTAGTCTTGAAGTGCCTAAGCTTTGAATCTCCATATTCCCAAGAGCCTTTGTGCCATAAAGAGCCCTCTTTCTCCCTTAAGGCCGACTCAAGTAAGGAGACCATCGTCGAGAGACTCTGGAGAGGTTTTCCCTTTCCCTGGTGAGCTTTGCGAGACGTGAATGACTGGAGACCCATCCGAAGCAGACCACGACGTCAGAACTCAGTTGTAATCTTTCTTCGTTTGTTATTTAATAGATGATTATGATTATGGTTCCACTCTGTTTTCCATTATGTTAATATGAGTAATATCCTTTCTGACTGATATTTAGTTACGTATGCTGGATTTTATGCTTGTATCTGTTTGTTTCTTGCATGTGCAGGTGTCCATCCGCGGAGATCATGGAGGATCGTGATCTGCCAAGGCTGAGGAACGGGAACGCTCTCTTCTTCAGATCGTAGCATTGGATTCCAGGTAGGCTTCCATCTTAGTCTTTTCATTCGTAACTAGGAACTTGCGTCGTAACATTGTTTGATTGTTGCTAGACCTTTGTTGGGCTAGTAGGGATCGCCTCTATCCGCAGAGGGGATTTACGTCCTCAACAATTTGGCGACTCCGCTGGGGATCGTCCAGATTTCACTATCTCGTTTGTGTTGTCTCGCTTTGATTATTTTATGTTTTTCCTTGCTTGATGAGCCTTCTGGGTTGGGTTCTTTCACTGTTTTAGCTTCTTGGTTTGCTTAGTTTGCATTGATCTGCTTCTGGAGTAGTTCTCTTTTAATTTTGGCTGAGAAACTCGACTGGCGCGGTCTTTAACCCTACAGTCGCGCCAATTGGCGCATGTTGCTTTTGTTTAGCCCGCGCCAATTTCTTTCTGGCGCCAATTTCATCGTTACAGTCGCGCCACTCCTGTAAGATTTTTGAGTTTCCTCATTTTTGAGCTCTCTGGGTTTGGTCAATGTTTTTCTTCTTGAATTTCTGACTGCCTGAGTGTGTTGGAGTCCTGTTTGACTGGGAATTCACCTCTGTCCTTTGGTTGTTCGCTTTTATCTATCGATTTCACGTTTTGAGTCCTAGGGCATCTAGTGGCCTAGTGTATCGAGCCCTCCTTGGGAGTTTTGGTGTTTTGATTGTCCTGTCAACTATCTGATTGATTCTCCACGTCCTCTAAGTAGTTTTTCATTGTGTTATTGCGATTTTTGGGTGATTGTTCATTCCTTCATTCGAAATTCGTTTGGTCTTGCTTTGGACCTAGATCACACGGTCCATTGGAAGCTTTTGAGTCTTTTCTTGGTTTTGAGAGACTTTGGTCGATTTGGGATCTGATTGTTTGTGTTAATGAGTGAAATTTGTTTGTTTTTCTCTCTCGAATATCGTTTCTCAACTTGTTCCGTTTGTTTTCAGTCTGTTTAGTGCATATTAGCTATTAAACATTGAAAATAAAATAAAAAAATTCTCTTTGGGCTTTTGTTAATTAGTGCAAATTGTGATCTTTTCCATCTTGCTAGTGATTAGTGTTTTGAATGAAAAGTTTTCAATTTCATTAGTTGCATTAGAGGTCTCATTGTTTGTCTTCCGTTCATTTCGTTTGTGTAAAAGCTCTCAACTCTTCTCTAACTAGTTTTCATCGAACAAAATGTTGGACTGTGGCATATAGCTTTGCATTTAGGAGTCTTTCGAGACATTACATACGATAGGGCCTGAAAATTGAAACTTAATTGAAGATCAACTGTAAAATTTATTCAATTAACCTAAGGCAACATTGGAACTTAACGAAACATTTTTAGAGGCCTAGGCTAGAGACGTGTTCCAGCGTCTTTAAACCTAGCAGTTGTCGCTCGCCCTTTGGCTTTAGACAGCGCTAGTACGGACTTGTGCTCCCTGTACTGTCGCATATATAAAGGGAGACCCCTCTAGGTTTTCAATCCTTTATCCACAGGAAGCCGAGTCTGCCGCCCTATACCCGTGATACACCGAACACAGCATTCGGGGAGACTACCTGCACGTACGGAAAGTCCTTGGTCGTTTTCTGTTTCATTATTGAAACCAAGGTGTATATTGCAGTTCACGGATATTTGGTACACCCTTTGTGCCTAGTATTTCCTGAGCAGTCATTTGGTCTTTTCTGACTCCCTAAACTTGAAAAGACCGTCAAGCGCTTGTCCTTTCACGCTTGCATCAAATCTGAAAGAGATAGAGTCATCTTGCTATTGTTTCTCGACTCTTAAAATATGAAACGATGGAGTTTCTTACTTTTCAATGTGGTAAAAATTAATCACCCACGATTAAACGCCCTGTTAGATATTTCTTGTTGACCGTTTGATCGTGTGCCCTTAACTCTTTTTCAGCCCGTGTGTGGTTTTGAGTTTGATGGCAAATTTTCCAGAGTTTACCAACCAAGGAATCCCCTCAGAAAGGAATCCTAGTCATTTTCCTCCTTTTGGAAATGTTGGCGCTCCTTACATGGCAACGTTGTCCCTTCCTGGGTTAACTGTTGGGTTGCCTGTTTGGTTGTTCTCAACCTCTGTAGTCCCGAATGTCTCCACTACTGTTCAATCAGTTCCTCCACCTGAACAACCTCATGTTGATTCCAAGGTGGACCTCTCCCCTTCTTCGCCTGTTTCTGCGTCCTCCTCTTCTACTTCGCCTGGTGAAAGTCTGGATTCAAGTAACCAGGTGGCTAAGAAGAAGAAGAAGAAGACAAAAAAGAAGAAGTCTGATAAGCGAGAGGCTAAAAGTGCAGCCACTGTTTCTGAGATATCTCCTCTTGATAAACCTTCCAACCCTCCATGGAAAGTCAAGTTCCCATGCCTGTTGTGCATGGGAGACCATCTTCTTCGAGACTGCCCTAGCATTCACAAGGTACTCAAATTATGGTCCAATGGTCGCCCAACGTTTCCTTTGGCTTTCGGGAGTCATGTTGGGGGCACGTCTTCAGCTGGTGCTGATAAGGTTCCTAAGAAGCAGGGTAAGATCACCAATCCCTGTAAGTTGTGTGAAGGGCACCATGTCATTCACCTTTGTACTTATATGGATGAAGCCAAGAAAGTCTTGGACAACCCAACCGGTTCTACACCACGCCTTCCACCTGGTTATGATCGGCTTTCTTTGATTCCTCCGCCAGCTGATCCTACGATTGGTCAAGAGGCCTCCTTGGTCGATCCCACTCCCCCAGAAATTCAAATTCACGAATCCATCCCTGACCAACCATTGGTCGTAGGATCGGTTGAACTGGCCCCGTCCACGGTGCACCAGGTCTTTTCTGTCGAGAGTGGATCACACACCCCCCATGTCCTTCTGATTTCTTCAGATTCTTCAGACTTGGAGAAAGATTCTCCTGTCCCTGTACTTCAAGAAGCTCCTCCTCCGTCTCCCATGATGGAGGCTCCGGAGGATATCCCTCCCGCTTTCGAGATGGAGGTTATGGAGGATGCTTCTTCTTCCGTAACATCAGGGGAAGACCTTCGCAATTCGATGGTAGCCCCTCCGAGTAGTTTGGTCGCTTCCTTTGATTGGAGTCGATTTGCAGGATTTCGCCTTCCGTCTTACATGCCTTTCGAGATCACAGTAGAGGCTGTTGGTCTGGTCGTACCCAGCACCATTATAGATGAAGGTGCATCTGTTAGTATTCTATCCTCAAATACCTGGCAAGCTTTCGGTTCGCCACCGCTTGCGCCTGTTACGCAGAATTTGTTGACTTTTAACAGAAGGACGAGTCAACCGTTGGGGATCCTTCCAAGGTTACTGGTTACTTTAGGAGGTAAAACCGTCCATATGGACGTGATGGTCGTTACAGGCCCCTTGGATTTCAATCTTCTCTTGGGGCGCGATTACACCTATGCCATGGGAGCGCTCGTCTCCTCCCTTTTTCGTGTGGCCTGTTTTCCACATGAAGGACGGATCGTGACCATTGATCAGCTGTCGTTCTTTGGTCCTAATGTGACAAGTGGTCCGCCATCACCCCCTCCTGGTTTTTATCCACCTGTTGTATCTGCCCCATCGCAGGTCAACTACGTGTCTACCTACCCTATGCCCGTACTCAGTGAAGACGCCGTCGTGCATAGTGTACTGGGGGCATTGGGTCCTGACTTCCAGGATGTTTTCCTTCCATCGGGAGTGGAACTTTTGGAAGCACCGCCTTCTTGTTCATTTTGATGTAAGTTGGTTAGAGCACAGTTCCCTCCCTGTGTCAAGCTCTTTAAAAAATGAAACCTGGTTCTCAGAGCATAGTTCCTCCACTTGTGTCGAGCTCCTAAAAAAAATGAAACAAGCTGTTTGAGGATAGTTCTTTTAAGTGTGTGTCAACCTCGTTAAAATAATGAAACACAAGCATGTCCAATTCGAATTTTTGTTTTGAACCTTCACTCCATTTTCAATGGACTGAAGCTTGGGGGGCATGCACCTCGAATTGAGACACCATGCTGGGGGGCATGCCCGTCTTTCTCATTTCAAGCATAGTTTGTATATGTGTGTGTGTTCATGTGTGCTTTCAAGCTTGCATAAAAATGAAATGTGTGAGTAGATACATTGTGTGAATACATTTCGCATTGGGTCGTTTGTTATGTAACTGATACATTAGATTACATTTGTATTAGACATTCGCATGACATATAAAAACATCATCACATGTAAAAGATCCATCCAAAATTGTCATATGTATATATATATATATATATGTTGAAATGTTTGCACAGTGTGCATCACGGAAGTCAAAATATACATAATCGTCTTAAGTACATCCGGAGATGGTATGTTTCTCAAAAATAGGTGTGGTATGTATCATCCGCATGGTGCTCATGATAGCACGTGACTGCACGCACTAAGCATCTTAGGATTCGGTGGATCCGACTTGGAACCCCCACCGTGTGGCGTTGGTATGCCATCGGTACGTCTGACAGCCAGGCATAGTCTGGGATCCCGTGGGCAATGCCCTCGAGATTCTGGATCAACTCCTCTCCTCCGGTCCCCTCTCCCTGAATTTCAGGGGCGAGCTGTGTCCTCTGTGAGATTGGAGACATCCCAGCTGGTCTCTCAGGTCCCACATCTGCATACATATATGATTGTGTTAGGACGAATGTGTATTAACAAAAAAAACATAAAACATAAAATCAAAAATATGAGGTCTTACCTAACTCCTCGTCCCAGTCGTCTCCTTTTGGTAGTGGGAGATCTGGGTCTCCAGTAAAGTCAGTTCCTGCATAGGGCCAGTCTTCCATGACAATCAGCTGGCGCCGTAACCACCTAAAAAACTCTGGCCTCCAGGACATCTGTTGGCCACCTCTAGCTCTGGGCATCAATGCTGCCCAGCGAGCCATTCTAGGCTCTCGTGGTATTGGATCTGCCACTGCAGCCCCTTGGCCCTGGAAGATTGGTAAGTGTTCCAGAATGAACGATACCAAGATGGAACCATAACCGAACTGTTTCAGTTTCCCCTATTTTCATTTTGTGAGCTGCCTTTTCATGTTGATTTGCTATCATTGTCACCATAAACAAGAGTGACCCAAGGGACTTGAGAGGCCAAGCAGGAGTCGGGCTTTAGCTCCCGTGGCGGTGTCTGCTATCCCCAGCACTGCGTGGATGGTAAGTGCAAAGCACTCTCAATGCCGCATCAAAGATAGTGTGGATATCCACTTTCAATAGCTCGATCCCGCGAGTTCTTTTGGCACACTCGCGTTATCACTTCTTCCATCTTTTCCCGCATGGTCCGCCTTCTAGTCAATAGGATCGCATCAAGGACAATCCAAAGGATAAAATAAATCTTGTGAACTTCCAGCCTCTAATACTCTTCTCGTGACCCCAACACCGTCTGCGTTGTTACTATTTCACATCGAGGAGCTCTGGCCGAGCGCTCGTAGGCATCACTTGCAGGAGTAAGAAATTTTCAAAATTTCCGTACTTAAGTGCATTCATACAAGCTTGACTTTGCATGGCTTGTTCATCCTCTTCTCCATGCTCTCGTTCTTTCCATTCAATTGCCATTTTGATTGATCACCTGAATTCATATGGTCATGAACCCTTAGTTAGATCTCTGATGAATCTCAAATTCCATGCAATTTGGTATAAATGTCGAAATTTTAGGTGAATTTTTAGGTTCGGCCGCTGGCGCGGCTGTTTTGTGAACAGTCGCGCCACGTGTCGCGGGCCCTTTGTATAAAAGAGCCCATTGGTGCGGTTCCGTGCCCGATACCCGCGCCAATGAGCTCGGCCCTAAATTTTCAAAAGTAGCTCTAGAGAACTGATTTACAGGGTAAAACTAGTAAAAATTGGATGAAAATGAAGAGCAAGGGAGCGCCTCTTACCTGTAGCAGACGAGGAGCCGAATGGTCAACTGGATTCGTCGCAATCACCGTCAGAAGTTTCTGCTCCAAATGGACCACTGTTGCTTTTTACCAAGGTAAATAGTAAATGTAATTTTATTTTTACCATTTTGACATATTTATAGCTTTTTCGACGTTAAATAAGTTTTGAAAGTCGTTTTATCGAATATTTTTATATGTTATGTCGAAAAATGGATTTTACGCTTGCTTGGTATGTACAGCAACAGGTTTTTGCAGCTTAAACGATGGAAACAAGTTGTATTTTATACTTTTTCGGACTCGGTAAATACACGAAAAAGTCACTCTGGAGTCATCTTTCAGCTCTTTTCTGACTCTCTAAACATGGAAAGATTGCCGAGGCCCTTGTCGTTTCGATCTCGTTAAAATGGACACGAATCGACATCCACACAGTATAAGTTTAACCCTTTTTCGGGCTGGGATGGATTGATTACGAAAAAGGAATACCCTAGCCGATCGCGACTAGGAGGTTTTCCCAGATATTGTTTTCTACCTTTTCGGATCTGGGGAACTATTTACGAAAAGGGACCTGTGGAGTTTTCTTTTCCGCTGTCTTTTCAAACTCTCTAAACATGAAAAGACGCCGAGTTCTTCCTTTGTCAGACTCGTTAAACCCCGATGACATCGGATCTAGTCGAAATGACGTTCTCCGAGTTCCTCCTTCCTAGGACTCGTTAAATGCACTAGGATGGATTCGCCCGAAGGGCGGACTTATATTGTAAGCATATGCTATCCCCTTCAAGCTTGTTATCAAAAAATAATTGGGGTACTCGCCAGAAATGGTGGGGGAAAAATGGAACCATCGTCGTTGTCGTCGGCAGTATGTCGCTCTTGAACATGGCACTTGTCTGCATTAGTGTCGGGTTGGGGACATCTCATCTCGTTGCTTCACTTTGCCTCCGTGGGTTTGGGTAATCTCTTTTGACCTCTCATCTGTTCACTGCCTCGTCGCCATGACCTCTGATCTGTTGATGTCAAATACTGCCAAGTCCATTGTCGTGCCGTTCATGTGTTCAAGAGAAGTTGGCCTCTGCAAATATCAACCTTCCTCTGTTTCTCATATGATCCCGATTCACAACAAAACATTATGTTCCTCTGTCTCGTGTCGATGATGTGGGAATCATTATGGCCCACCTTCGATCAAGGTCACTTCCTGTCGACTTCAACTCATTATCCAGGAAGTTGGTCTAGAGACTCCTGATGGTACCTTGGAGCCTGCATGCCTTAATGGCAGGTTCGTCGTATTCGACGTGAGGTTTTCATCATTGGCCTCCGATCGGATGATTCTGCGGGTGTTCGACGTCAGCTCATTTATTCACACGCCATAGATTGTACCTGTAGTACCTTGAGGACCATTGTCATTATTGGTGGTTTCTCTCGCGTCTGTTAACAGCTTCCATCATTGGCTGGTAATCAGACGATGTTCTTGCATGTTCGACATCAGCTCACATATTCGCATGCTTGAACTTGTACTCTGTTGGGTCGAGATGGAGCGCAAGACCCTGGATTGTGTCTGTTGTAATCCAGGCTGCGATTGTGGATTATTATCATTATGTACATGACTCACTAATTGGATGGCTGCGACCATACCTGAGTCTATTTGTTTGATCCTAGTTGGATGGCTGCGCCCATACCCTGGATCCGGATTATAGCATACTCTGTTTCGAATGGCTGCGTCCATACCACATATACATCATGTACTTGAGATATCAGTTGTATCTTTCTGCGCAGGTTTTCCGACGGCGGGCCTTCAGTTGAACATGTTCTCGTAAAGCATTTCACCCCTCTCTCTCTCGAGCCTCATACTTTAGGGGGCATCTGTTACATAGTAATTTGTCACCGTCCCTACCATTCCCCGTCCCGCACAATGGAGGACCCATTTTGTGACCTGTGAACATTGTCATGCCTTGAAAACATCATCAATGCATTCCTCTAAGCATGAGCTTCATTTTCCCTTGAGACATCTCCTTGCAAAAATCATGAAAAACATCCTTTTTGGCATTGGCGCGGGCAAGCAGTTCAGTACTCGCGCCAATGGGGAAAATCCTGCAAAGAGGTCGCACCAACTGGCGCTCTGTCATAGAGCAGTAGTCACGCCACCCAATTTAGGGACTGTTTTTTAAATAAAGATGGCGGAAGTTGAGTTCCAACAAACTCAAAAACCATTGCCTATCTTGAGTTGGGAGGTTTGGCTGCGGGAGTTCTATGGAGGGGAAGTGGTTTTGCCACCTCCCATGGAACCTTCCTTGTTGATAGGGCCAATCCCATAATAATAGGGATCCCAACTCCCTCCTTCCCCATCTATAAAAGCCTGCTCAATCTCATGGCAAGCTAGTCTTGAAGTGCCTAAGCTTTGAATCTCCATATTCCCAAGAGCCTTTGTGCTGTAAAGAATCCTCTCTTTCCCTTAAGGCCGACTCAAGTAAGGAGACCATCGTCGAGAGACTTCGGAGAGGTTTTCCCTTTCCTTGGCGAGCTTTGCGAGACGTGGACGACTGGAGACCCATCCGAAGGAGACCGCGACGTCAGAACTTGGTTGTAATCTCTCTTCGTTTGTTATTTAATAGATGATTATGATTATGGTTCCACTCTGTTTTCCATCATGTTAATGTGAGTAACATCCTATCTGAATGATGTTTAGTTACGTATGCCGGATTTTATGCTTGTATATGTTCGTTTCTTCCATGTGCAGGTGTTCATCCGCGAAGATCGTGGACGGATTGTGATCTGCCGAGGCTGAGGAACGGGGACGCTTCTTCTTCAAGATCACAACATTGGAATCCAGGTAGGCTTCTATCCCTAGTATTTTCATTCGTAACTAGGAACTTGCGTCGTAACATTGTTTGATTGTTGCTAGACCCATGCTGGGCTAGTAGGGATCGCCTCTGTCCGCAGAGGGGATTTACCTCCTCAACAATTTGGCGACTCCACTAGGGATCGTCCAGATTTCACTGTCTCGTTTGTGTTGTCTCGCTTTGATTATTTTATGTTTTTCCTTGCTTGATGAGCCTTCTGGGTTGGGTTCTTTTTGCTGTTTTTGCTTCTTGGTTTGCTTAGCTTGCATTGATCTGTTTCTGGAGTAGTTCTTTTTTAATTTTGGTTGAGAAACTCGACTGGCGCGGTTGTTAACTCGACAGTCGCGCCAATTGGCGCATGTTGCTTTTGTTTAGCCCGCGCCAATTGTTTTCTGGCGCTAGTTTCATCCTTACAGTCGCGCCACTCCTGTAAGGTTTTTGAGTTTCCTCATTTTTGAGCTCTCTGGGTTTGGTCAGTGTTTTTCTTCTTGATTTTCCGACTGCCTGAGTGTGTTGGAGTCCTGTTTGACTGGGAATTCACCTCTGTCCTTTGGTTGTTCACTTTTATCTATCGATTTCACGTTTTGAGTCCTAGGGCATCTAGTGGCCTAGTGTATCGAGCCCTCCTTGGGAGTTTTGGTGTTTTGATTGTCCTGTCAACTGTCTGATTGATTCTCCACATCCTCTAAGTAGTTGTTCATTGTTTTGTTGCAATTTTTGGGTGATTGTTCATTCCTTCATTCGAAATTCGTTTGGTCTTGCCTTGGACCTAGATCACACGGTCCATTGGAAGCTTTTGAGTCTTTTCTTCGTTTTGAGAGACTTTGGTCAATTTGGGGATCTGATTGCTTGTGTTGTTGAGTGAAATTTGTTTGTTTCGCTCTCTTGGAAATCGTTTCTCAAGTTGTTCCGTTTGTTTTCAAGTTTGTTTAGTGCATATTAGCTATTAAACATTGAAAATCAAAAAAAAAAAATCTCTTTTGCTTTTGTTAATTAGTGCAAATTGTGATCTTTTCCATCTTGCTAGTGATTAGTGTTTTGAATGAAAAGTTTTCAATTGCATTAGTTGCATTAGAGATCTCATTGTTTGTCTTCCATTCATTTCGTTTGTGTAAAAGCTCTCAACTCTTCTCTAACTAGTTTTCATCGAACGAAATGTTGCACTGTGACATATAGCTTTGCATTTAGGAGTCTTTCGAGACACTACATACGATAGGGCCTGAAAATTGAAACTTAATTGAAGATCAACTATAAAATTTATTCAATTAACCTAAGGCAGCATTGGAACTTAACGAAACATATTTAGAAGGTCTAGGCTAGAGACGTGTTCCGGCGTCATTAAACCTAGCAGCTGTCGTTCGCCTGTTGGCTTTAGACAGCACTAGTACGGACTTGTGCTCCCCGTACCGTCGCGTATATAAAGGGAGAACCCTCTAGGTTTTCAATCCTTTATCCACAGGAAGCCGAGTCTGCCGCCCTATACCCGTGATACACCGAACACAGCATTCGGGGAGACTACCTGCACATACGGAAAGTCCTTGGTCGATTTCTGTTTCATTATTGAAACCAAGGTGTATATTGCAGTTCACGGATATTTGGTACACCCTTTGTGCCTAGTATTTCCTGAGCAGTCATTTGGTCTTTTCTTACTCCCTAAACTTGAAAAGACCGTCAAGCGCTTGTCCTTTCACGCTTGCGTCAAATCTGAAAGAGATAGAGTCGTCTTGCTATTGTTTCTCGACTCTTAAAATATGAAACGATGGAGTTTATTACTTTTCAATGTGGTAAAAATTAATCACCCACGATTAAACGCCCTGTTAGATATTGCTTGTTGACCGTTTGATCGTGTGCCCTTAACTCTTTTTCAGCCCGTGTGTGGTTTTGAGTTTGATGGCAAATTTTTCAGAGTTTACCAACCAAGGAATCCCCTCAGAAGGGAGTCCTGGTCATTTTCCTCCTTTTGGAAATGTTGGTGCTCCTTACATGGTGACGTTGTCCCTTCCTGGGTTAACTGTTGGGTTGCCTGTTTGGTTGTTCTCAACCTCTGTTGTCCCGAATGTCTCCACTACTGTTCAATCAGTTTATCCACCTGAACAACATCATGTTGATTCCAAGGTGGACCTCTCCCCTTCTTCGCCCGTTTTTGCGTCCTCCTCTTCTACTTCGCCTGGTGAAAGTCTGGATTCAAGTAGCCAGGTGGCTAAGAAGAAGAAGAAGAAGACAAAGAAGAAGAAGTCTGATAAGTGAGAGGCTAAAAGTGCAGCCACTGTTTCTGAAATATCTCCTCTCGATAAACCTTCCAACCCTCCACGGAAAGTCAAGTTCCCTTGCCTGTTGTGCACAGGAGACCATCTTCTTCGAGACTGCCCTGGCATTCCCAAGGTGCTCGAAGTATGGTCCAACGGCCGCCCACCGTTGCCTTTGGCTTCCGGGAGTCAGGTTGGGGGCACGTCTTCAGCTGGTGCTGATAAGGTTCCTAAGAAGCAGGGTAAGATCACCAATCCCTGTAAGTTGTGTGAAGGGCACCATGCCATTCACCTTTGTCCTTATATGGATGAAGCCAAGCAAGTCTTAGACAACCCAACCGGTTCTACACCACGCCTTCCACCTGATTATAATCGGCTTTCTTTGAGTCCTCCGCCAGCTGATCCTACGATTGGTCAAGAGGCCTCCTTGGTCGATCCCACTCCCCCAGAAATTCAAATTCATGAATCCGTCCCTGACCAACCATTGGTCGTAGGATCGGTTGAACTGGCCCCGTCCACGGTGCACCAGGTCTTTTCTATCGAGAGTGGATCACACACCCCCCATGTCCTTCTGATTTCTTCAGATTCTTCAGACTTGTAGAAAGATTCTCCTATCCCTGTACTTCCAGAAGCTCCTCCTCCGCCTCCCATGATGGAGGCTCCAGAGGATATCCCTCCCGCCAAAGACCTTAGTTAGATCTCTGATGAGCCTCAAATTCCATGCAATGTGGTCTAAATGTCGAAATTTTGGGCGGATTTTTAGGTTCGGCCGCTGGCGCGGCTGTTTTGTGAACAGTCGCACCACGTGGCGCGAGCCCTTTGTATAAAAGAGCTCATTGGCATGGGTCCGTGCCCGATACCCGTGCCAATGGGCGCAGCCCTAAAATTTTAAAACTGGCCACATAGAACTGATTTTCAAGGGAAAATTATTAAAAAATGAATGAAAATGAAGAGCAAGGGAACGCCTCTTACCTGTGACAGACGAGAAGCTGAATGGTCAACTGGATTTGTCGCAATCACCGTCAGAAGTTTCTGCTCCAAATGGACCACTGTTGCTTTTTACCAAGGTAAATAGTAAATGTAATTTTATTTTTACCATTTTGACATATTTATAGCTTTTTCGACGTTAAATAAGTTTTTAAAGTTGTTTTATCGAATATTTTTATATGTTATGTCGAAAAATGGATTTTACGCTTGCTTGGTATGTACAGCAACAGGTTTTTGCGGCTTAAACGATGGAAACGAGTTGTATTTTATACTTTTTCGGACTCGGTAAATACACGAAAAAGTCACTCTGGAGTCATCTTTCAGCTCTTTTCTGACTCTCTAAACATGAAAAGATTGTCGAGGCCCTTGTCGTTTTGATCTCGTTAAAATGGACATGAATCGACATCCACCCAGTATAAATTTAACCCTTTTTCGGGCTGGGATGGATTGATTACGAAAAAGGAATACCCTAGCCGATCGCGACTAGGAGGTTTTCCCAGATATTGTTTTCTACCTTTTCGGATCTGGGGAACTATTTACGAAAAGGGACTGCTGGATTTTTCTTTTCCGCTGTCTTTTCAAACTCTCTAAACATGAAAATACACTGAGTTCTTCCTTTGTCAGACTCGTTAAACCCTGATGACATCGGATCTAGTCAAAATGACGTTCTCCGAGTTCCTCCATCCTAGGACTTGTTAAATGCACTAGGATGGATTCGCTCGAAGGGCGGATTTATATTGCAAGCATATGCTATCCCCTTCAAGCTTGTTATAAAAAATAATTGGGGTACTCGCTAGAAATGGTGGGGGAAAAATGGAACCATCGCCTTTGTCGTCGACAGTATGTCGCTCTTGAACATGGCACTTGTCTGCATTCGTGTCGGGTTGGGGACATCTCATCTCGTTTCTTCACTTTGCCTCCGTGGGTTTGGATAATTCCTTTTGACCTCTCATCTGCTCACTGCCTCGTCACCATGACCTCTGATCCGTTGATGTCAAATACTGCCAAGTCCACTGTCGTGTCGTTTATATGTTCGAGAGAAGTTGACCTTTGCAAATATCAACCTTCCTCTGACTTTAATATGATCCTGATTCACAACAAAACATCATGTTCCTCTGTCTCATGTCGATGATGTGGGAATCATTATGGCCCACCTTCAATCAAGGTCACTTCCTGTCGACTTCAGCTCATTTATTCGCACGCCTCAATCATGAAATTAGATCAAGGTGTTTAGAGACCATTTCTCCAATTAACTATAGTGAATTTTTTTCATGAAAGCATAATTGAACCTGATTCTAATTATGAAAGGGAAAATGCCATTCATTCAAGTGCTAATTGAAATTGCATGAAAGAAAATTTGTAGTATACTTGCAATATGGTTGGGCATACTCAAAATGTCTATGTGACACATGCTCTTCCGGATGACCATGACCATCGAGCATGTGCAAAATTGGTTGCAAGAAGAAACCATGAAGTTTTTTCCGAAAATGTTCTATGTTGGGGTAAAATGAAACCTAAGAAATTTCTCTGTATCATCATAGTGAGCGCTAATTTGGCTTCCCTTGAACAAGATGAAAATATCCAGAATGAAAAATGAAATATCTAAGAGAGGATTTGAATTTTATGTATCTCTAGAAAGTGATTTAGTATACATGTATGAAAAATTGAGATGTGTAGAGAAGACATGGGAAGCATTTGACAAAATGCATCAATGAAGGATTTTCTTATGGACTATGATGATCACAGAGAAGGAAAAATTTTAAGGATGGAATTTTATCTTAAAGTTTAGAATCCTTGGTGAATCTTAATAATCCCTAATATGCAAATTGTAAAATGTTTTGAAATATTTTTATAGAAATATTTACATTTATAATGATTTTATAGTAGTTTATATAATTTTTCGAAGATTTTTAAGGTAAAATAATTTTATATTATAAAATGTGGGACATTCACTCACTAGATTCTCAGTCACTCTGGCTTACTCACTAGGATTCTCAAAAACACAATGGGACATAGTTGGTAGATGGTCTAATTACACCCTTGAGGTTGGGAAATTCCCATTTCTTTATGAAAATCCCTTTGGATATCATCATCAAGTGTTTACTACTACTTTTTTTGGTCCTTCTGTTCTATTTTCAGAAGAAACTATCATTTCAAATGGTCTCTAGGGTGTAGTTTTCTCAATTCTTGTAATAAGATCTTGGTGTATTCCATGGTTGATCTCGGTATAATATATGCATATTTTCAACTACTATTGCAATATATGTTAACAAAATGTTTTAGGCATGCTCAAAAATAAGTGAAGCGGTTGGTTTTTAGCTTGTATTTCCAGCTTGTGTGCCCCTTTTTTTGAAGAAGAATACTCCCCTCACTGAACATAAGGCCCTATTACCCATCATTTTTTTGGGGTACTATATAGGATAAAAAATTTCATGAGGAGCAATATCGTATTAGAATTAGATAAGACAATATGCTATAGCACTCTTAAAATCATATTGATATTGATAGATTTGATATGGTATTTCAGAAATCGAAAGGAATAAATGGCTTTCTATGTAGGAGCTTATTTTTTTTGGTTGGGAATTCCATACAAAAAATATGTCACATAAATTGTTGTCACAAATAATCAATATTATAATATGTCTGGGGAGTTTAAACTCTAATTTGATCAAACTCATTTGTAAATAAATTTAAAAATAAAATAAAATCGATTTAGTCAATATTCCTATTAATTATGAGAAAATTATAACCGTATAAAATTTGTATTAAAATTCTCGAAGTAATAAACAAAAAAAATCAGCCCGAAGAATTTAAATGTATTCCACAACCTTTCATGTTGGCGGAACTTTAAACGTGTGGATACTTAGACTTCAAACGAAAAGTTGGAATTGTAAAGCTGAAAAATTTCAAGATCTACCAAGATGTTCCCACCTCATCAGTGGGACCATGCCATTCTCTCCATGGCAAGAAACATTCTCTCCATGGCCGTTTACCCGATCGTCTATTGTAACACGATGGTTGCTTCCTTGAACCCCGCGTTGCTTTTGGAAAAAGTCTAACGTCAATTTCAACAAAGACGTGTGGCATGAAGCACATCTTAATTTACACGCCAATGGACAGATGTACGCTCAGATGAAATGGTCGGTTCCAACAACGCGGATAAAAATGCTCTCCCCTCTCTCTCTTGGACATACCCCGAAACGAAGAGGTTTTGACTAAGAAAAACAAATCCCTCATTCCCGGAATCCGACCTCGACGCAATACTTATACTTATATATATATCATGCTCTCCCCTCTATTTCACAACCTCTCTCTCTCTCTCAGTTATCTTCGTCGACATTCTTCACTTCATTTTACGAAGGCATTCCCTATGATACACCTAGTATCACTTCATTTTACGAGAAACCCGAATAGATCGACTCCATCACAAGTATCACTTTCATTTACGAGAGTAATAGATCGACTCCATCCGCTCGGTACCTAGTATCCTTTCAGGCTTGACTACTTTTAAAGTGGCTGGATTCAATCGCTTTCTGCTTCCTTTTCGTGTTCGGATTGATAAGCTCACCTTCTCCTGCACGGGCACTTCAACACGATCTATTCAAGCAGCTCCCAAGGCGTCCAATGCTCAATCCCATTGGCGCCATCCAACCGCCTCCTCTGGGCTTCTCCAGCCCCCATTTCTTCTCCCGTCTCTGCTCCTGCGACTTCCCCAACTGTTTCTTCTCCCGTCTCTCCTCCTTCAATAGTGGCCACCCCGCCAAGCTCAGCCTCCTCTCCCACTTCTCAAAGTGTAGCTTCTGGCCCCTCGGCTCAAGGCCCAGACACCGCTTCGCCACCGAACGCTAGCAGCGGGGCTGTCTCTACCGCCAGGTTAGGGAAGATGGCCATCTTTGGGGCCGCTCTGGTTGGAGGAGCTGCCTTCCTTCTTTAAGCCTACCCCCATGCGTGTTTAATAGTTATTCAATATTCTTCAAGGAGTTACAGATGTATTGTGATGGGATACATTCATGTCATTTCGAGCTATGGCTGCTGCTGGTTATCGTTTGAGCCATTTTGTGCTATGGCTGCTGAGCACGATATTCTTTTTTCTGTTTCATATTCTTTTGTAGGCTTAGAGTGTGGATAAACCCCATATTTTTTGGGCATTCTTTATTGTATAATATCTCAATATGATGCATTTTTTTAATATATAATAATTATTCCCTATTTGCTTCAGCTTCAAGCTTGGCTATGCATGAATATAACTTAGGGTTTTGTGCTCAGTTTGAATTTTGACCATTCACATAAACTACTCAACGACTTTTCCATTCAACACACATGTATATTTTTCCATTCATCAAATATATATATATGGTAAAATATTTATGATGTGGAGATTTTCCTCTAAATTAATAGAGCAATAATTGTGAATGAATTTTTATTACACAAGCCAAGTCATGCAATGACATATAATTGAACAAGGATGGGGCTATGACTTAATTAAAACGTTATGAGCATATGGATGATAAAAAAATGCAAACGCTTGATTCCAATGAAATTACCGATCGGCTCATCCAAAATTGGAACCCTAACAAATCACAGATGGGTGCATCGTGATCATCAATAATGTATATCTAGCTCCTTAAGGAATTAGAGATTTATAAATTAAGGAATGGAGGGACAATGCGATTTAAATTTACCATCGGGTACGGAGATTATATCAGATAAATGCTACTTATAATTTGTGATTTAATTTATTTTTGTTATTTTAAAAGTTTGTAATGTAAGTGTTAACAGAGGTACTTAGAATTAAAGCTTACAATAGTATATTGGAAATTTGTGTTTATTTGTTGTTGGAGTTTGTTGAGAAATTTTCTCAATAATATTCTCTTATTTCATAATTTATACTTTTACTTTTACTATGATTAGTTGGTGTTTCTTTTGGAAAATGTCAAACACCTCTTTCAATAAAGACATGGTGGCACACAGTTGAATTTCATTGCCAATTGATAGATGTATACTCAAATGACATGCTCGATGCAAAAAAAATAGATGTTATTGAGTACGAACATAAATAAAACTGCAACCAAACATTAGATGGTTAAAATGGTCGGTGTTTCGTCACCAAAATGAACATATTTGGTGTGGCATCCTTCTCATTACATGAAATGGAATGTTTGAATAAGAAAAATGAATTCGTCATCCTCGAAAGATGACCTTGCAAAAATACATATATATATCAATCCTTCTCTCCCCTCTCCTTCACAACCACTGTGTGAGTCATCTTCTTTGACATACTTCTTGCATGAGAGAGGCTAAGCTCTTCAATCCCTATTAGTGTCCTTTCATAATGGCTACTTTTAGATAACATGCATGGATTCAATACATTTCGCT
>JAXQQM020072089.1:0-89139 GCA_034641835.2 Pinus albicaulis
GTGTTGAAAATGCAACAAGATGATGGAACTTAGTGAAAAGAAGTCGCCTTCACTAAGTGGGCCCGCAGGCTATTTTTGGCGCAAAGTCTATTTTTAGACTATGTCTATTTTTAGACATATGGATCATGGTCTATGAGTTGCAGGATGCTATTTATGGATGATTGTTCGAGTTGGTAAAAATAGATGGACCTCTATTTTTAGACATTGGGCGGTTTCTATTTTTAGACTGCCGGGCTAAAAATAGAACAGTCAAATATTATTAACCCTTAATAATATTTAGACTATAAACATTATCTTATCCTCTTGGAGCACTTCAGTTTGATGCTTGGATGTGGCACATGCAATTGACAGAAGGAAATACGCTTTTCCTAAGGGTTAGTTGAGCTATTGCATGGTTGACTTCAGTTAGAACTCATGTGGCAGAGTTTGGTGGAGTTGATGAGACAGTTGGTGGAGTTGTGTTCGGCTTAACTTAGTTGAACTAGTTGTATTTAGTCTAACTGATAAATACACTAGTGATGAGTGGTGTGAATTAATTATTAATTAATTCACTAATTATTAACTCATAAATCAACTAAAGAATACATCAGTTAACTGCAATGCATGGACAGTTCAGTGGAGACCAGTGTTAGAGGTGGCTGAAAGAGTGAGTCTACTATCAGTTGTGACTATAGCTGTGCATGAGATTTGCGCACACATTGATTGAGATTTCCAATGAGGATTGCACAGTACAAGCTAGTGGGATTCGAACTTGGATCTCATCATTATTCAACTTGGATTGCGCAGTAGAGGCAGGCAGACAGGTGGAAGAGACTTGAACTTGTGACTTGTTCATAAATGAGCTAGTTTGTGTGTAGCATGTGAGATAGTGCTGAGAGCTGTGAGGAGCTTTGTGCTATGTATTGTTACATGTTCTCTATCATTATAATATATAGATAGTTGGGGGTTTTCAGTTGTAAGCTTTCCCCATTACATATTGTGTTATATGTGTGCTTGATTATGTTTTAATGTGCGCATGCGACTGCTTCTATTTCCGCAAATTGATGATCAATTGTAGAAGAGGTTATGTATTATGCATGAAGCTTAAATAGTGTGTAGTCAAGATAATCTCGGTGAATAATTCAGCTATTATTCAAATTTCTACATGGTATGGAGCGAAATTGATCATCGGATCTATTACAGTGATTACAATTTATTTTGGTAGACAAAGTCTGTAAGCGGGCCAGGTAGCCTCTGGATCCATCCTTTCTTTGAAAGGTGATATATCCAATAAATGCCCCTACATTCGATCTCTGTGCTAGAAATACTTTGTTGTCACAGATCCAAAGCGGTTGAGTTTTGAGCTGTTGGAATTCGAATTTGCAGCAGTGTTTTCTTGGTGTCGAAAGTCGAGATGTCTTTCAACGGATTGCGATTGGAGTATGCCCTTGAGGGCAGCTCGAATTATGTTGCATGGAAGGACAGGATGGAGGCGGTGTTAGAGGACAATGGGCTAAAGGAGTTCATAGATGCTGAAGTCCCAAAGCCTACTGATGTTGCTCAAGTTGAGGCTTGGAAAAAGAAGACAGCAAAATGTCGAAGGATTCTGTTGGAGGGCGTGAAGGATCACATTGTATCCAGCCTGCATGGAAAAGCTTCTCCATACTTCATTCGGAAAGCTTTGATAGATTTATTCCAAAGCAAGAGTGACCAGAGGAAGTTGGCGCTCAAGGATAAACTTAGAAACATAAAGATGGCGAAAGGCGACAGTATATCCAAGTACCTCACGAAGTTCACCAATGCAGGGATGAGCTGGGAAGTGTGGGGGTGATTGTAGCTGATGAGGACTTGGTGGACTTGTCTCTCCTTGGTCTTCCAAATATTTGGCATTCCTATCAGGACTCTGTCAATGGTCGGGAGAAATTTCCAGGATGGGAGCGACTTTGGTCGGATCTCATGAAGAGGAGATAAGGCGGAGTACCAGGGACGGATCTTCATCAAAGGCACCTGATGAAGAAAATTGTGCTTTGGCTTCCAAAGCAAAGAAGGGGAAGAGCAAGAAAGCTTCTCATTCTAGTGCGAAAGGCAAGAAGCAGGACATGTCCAAGGTGAAGTGCTTTCACTGTCACCAGCACAGACATTATGCCACAAATTGTCCGCAAAAGAAGAAAAATAAGCAGGCTGCTGGATCTGCAGTGGGAGAGGCCTTAGCCTCACAGTTTGAGCTGGATTTTTCACTGATCACATGTTTGGTATCAATTGTGATGGGATCATTATGGTTCTTGGACAGTGGTGCGTCTTTTCACATGACAGGAGATCGAGATTTGTTTTCTGATCTAGATGAGAAAGATCTTGGAGTGCACATCGAGATGGGCAATGATGGTAGATACAGTGCGACCGGTATCGGTACCATTTCCTTTGAGAGGGAGTCTGGTAAACCCTTTGTATTGAAGGAAGTGATGCATGTTCCAAGATTGAAGAAGAATCTTATCTTTGTGGCGATGTTAGAAGACAAGGGATATGATGTTGTCTTTAGCGAGGGAAAGGCTTTCCTGCGCAGTAAGGCAACTGGTGAGACCCGGAGGATAGGGGTTCGAGTTAAGAACCTTTATCAATTGCAGGTAGATGGTTGTGCAGCAATGGCAGGCAAGGCAGAAGGAGTGGTGAGCCGGGATGATGGCGAGTTGTGGCACCAGAGATTGGGCCACCTTCACCATGGAGCTTTGAAGATATTGCAGCAGATTTCTACTGGGCTTCCTAAAGGCACTCTTGCGCAGTCAGATCAGTGCAAGGGGTGTACCTTGGGAAAATTTGTGAAAGCCACCTTTCACGAGAAGGATAGTCGGGCCACGACGATCCTTGAGAGAATTCACACAGACGTGTGTGGACCTTTCTCAGCAGCTTCGACAACAAAGCACAGGTATTATGTGATATTTGTTGATGATTTTTCTCGTAATTGCTGGATCTTCTTCATGCAGAAGAAGAGCGAGACATACTCAAAGTTCTGTGAGTTCAAGGCACTGGTTGAGAAAGAATCGGGGAAGCAGGTGAAGGCTCTAAGGAGCGACAATGGTGGTGAATTCATCTCTGGCGAATTCAAGGACTTTTTCAGCGCAGAAGGAATTCGAAGAGAGCTCATAGCACCTCATAACCCACAGCAGAACGGGGTTGTTGAGCGGAAGAACAGAACGATCGTGGGTGCTGCACGGGCGATGTTGCATGATCAGGGCCTACCCATTCACTTGTGGGTGGAGGCATGCAATACTGCAGTATATGTGCAGAACCGTTGTCCTCACAGGATACTTGGCATGAGTACACCCGAGGAGGCGTTTTCTAGTAAGAGGCCCGATATTTCCCATTTGAGGATTTTTGGTTAACCTGTTTACATTCATGTGACGAAGGATGCCAGGAAGAAACTGGAGCCGACCACAGAGGTTGGGATATTTGTGGGGTACACTGATACGCCCCACAACTATCGTGTGTATTTTCCAGACAGTCGCAAGACTGTTGTGCGACGGGATATCAAATTTCAAGAGGAGAAAGCCATGAAGTGTTCGCTTGAGAGGGAGCCACACTTGCATGCAGATGAGGAGCTATTAGTTCCTAAGGATGAGCTTCAAGATGTGGATCAGCCACAAGAGGAAGTTCATGGAGTGGAAGAGACCACTCATGCAGCGCCAACCATCAGAGGGCGGAAGCGCACTACAGAAGCTGAGCGACTGGCTCAAGATGTAGAGAAGGTTGTAGGACCACCTATAGCATAGCGCAGACAGAGACAGTCACCGGACCGGTACACTGGATACATGGCTCTTGTGAGAAAATGTGTCGTGATAGAGCCATCCTATTTCGAGGAAGCTGTGGAGGACCCCGCATGGGTAGATGCCATGGTGGAAGACTATGATTCGATTGTCAGAAATAGTGCATGGGAGATTGTCCCAAGGCCGGAAGGGAAATCAGTGGTGGGTTCAAGATGGATCTACAAAGTGAAGCAGGCAGCTAACGGGAGTGTGGAGAAGTACAAGGCAAGATTTGTTGCCTGAGGATTCTCACAGATAGAGGGGATCGATTATGAGGAGACCTTTGCACCTGTCGCAAGGTATTCTTCCATACGGATGATTCTTGCTCTCTCAGCGCAGATGGGGTGGCACATTCATCAGATGGATCTGAAGACTACGTTCCTCAACGGAGTCATTGAGGAGGAGGTGTACATAGAGCAGCCTGAAGGTTTCGAGATCTTCAGCAGCGAGTCGCATGTGTGTAGGCTCAAGAGAGCGTTGTATGGGTTGAAACAAGCACCTCGTGCTTGGTACACACGGATAGACAGTTATTTCACCATACTTGGATTCTCCAAGAGTGAGGCGGATCCTAACCTGTACCAGATTGTGGTGGAGGGTAAGTTGCTGATCATTGTACTTTATGTAGATGATTTTATTTTGACGGGTGATGAGCTGTTGATACTTTCATGCAAGGAGGATCTTGCTAGAGAGTTTGAGATGAAGGACTTGGGCCTCCTTCATTATTTCCCGGGATTGGAAATTTGGCAGCGTAGTGATGGACTGTTTGTTTCTCAGGGTAAGTATGCCCGGGAGATACTGGAGAAGTTCAACATGCATGGCTGCAAGCCTGTTGATACTCCTCTTCCTGGTGGTTGGAGGAAGGAGGATGCTACTTCAGCTGAGGTAGTGGATGCCACTGTTTATCGACAGTTGGTGGGGTCGCTTATGTATCTGGTCAATACACGACCCGATATATGCTATGCTGTTAACCAGCTTTCACAAGCTATGGTTAAGCCAACCAAGCTCTTCTGGAAGGCAGGCAAGCATGTATTGCATTATCTTAGAGGCACATCGGGATATGGATTGTGGTACAGACAGGAGGATGAGGTGAAGCTATGTGGCTTCACGGATTCAGATTGGGTAGGGAGCCCAACGAACAGAAAGAGCACATCTGGAGGGATCTTCAGTATCAGGTCAACAGTAGTTTCTTGGTACAGCAGGAAGCAGAGATCCGTGGCACTCAGTTCAACAGAGGCCGAGTATATGGCAGCAAGCTTGGCTGCATGTGAGGCTATATGGATGAGGAAGATCATGGTCGGGTTGTTCGGGTCACACTTGGAGCCTACTGTGATTTATTGTGATAACCAGAGTTGCATTAAACTCTCGGCTAATCCAGTATTTCATGATAGATCCAAACACATCGACATCAGGTACCATCATATCAGAGATTGTTTGCAGCAGAGAATCATGTTACTTTCATACATTCCCACGGAGGATCGGGATGCTGATATCTTGACGAAGGCGCTCACCAGGAGCAAATTCAAATACCACAGAGGCAGGATAGGGGTTGTAAATAATCCATATCTTTTTGAGAGGGAGTGTTTAAAATGCAACAAGATGATGGAACTTAGTGAAAAGAAGTCGCCTTCACTAAATGGGCCCGCAGGCTATTTTTGGCGCAAAGTCTATTTTTAGACTATGTCTATTTTTAGACATATGGATCATGGTCTATGAGTTGCAAGATGTTATTTATGGATGATTGGTCAAGTTGGTAAAAATATATGGACCTCTATTTTAGACATTGGGCGAAGTCTATTTTTAGACTGCCAGTCTAAAAATAGATCAGTCAAATATTATTAGCCCTTAATAATATTTGGACTATAAACATTATCTTATCCTCTTGGAGCACTTCAGTTTGATGCTTGGATGTGGCACATGCAGCTAACAGAAGGAATTACGCTATTCCTAGGGGTTATTTGAGCTATTGCATGGTTGACTTCAGTTAGAACTCATGTGGCCGAGTTTGGTGGAGTTGATGAGACAGTTGGTGGAGTTGTGTTCGGTTTAACTTAGTTGAACTAGTTGTATTTAGTCTAACTGATAAATACACTAGTGATGAGTGGTGTGAATTAATTATTAATTAATTCACTAATCATTAACTCATAAATCAACTAAAGAATACATCAGTTAACTGCAATGCATGGACAGTTCAGTGGAGACCAGTGTTAGAGGTGGGTGAAAGGGTGAGTCTACTATCAGTTGTGACTATAGCTGTGCATGAGATTTGCACACACATTGATTGATATTGCCAATGAGGATTGCACAGTACAAGCCAGTGGGATTCGAACTTGGATCTCATCATTATTCATCTTGGATTGCGCAGTAGAGGCAGGCAGACAGGTGGAGAAGATTTGAACTTGTGACTTGTTCATATCTGAGCTAGTTTGTGTGTAGCATGTGAGATAATGCTGAGAGATGTGAGGAGCTTTGTGCTATGTATTGTTACATGTTCTCTATCATTATAATATATAGATAGTTGGGGGTTTTCAGCTGTAATCTTTCCCCATTACATACTGTGTTATATTTGTGCTTGATTATGTTTTAATGTGCGAATGCGACTGCTTCTATTCCCGCAAATTGATGATCAATTGTAGAAGAGGTTATGTATTATGCATGAAGCTTAAATAGTGTGTAATCAGGATAATCTCAGTGAATAATTCAGCTATTATTCAAATTTCTACAACAAGGATACATGTAGATAATGATGATGGTGATAGCTTTATTAAAAAAAATGAGGTCTAACAACATAATTGTGATAATCCAATTCAAGATATTTTCCAATGCCACAGGCAGAGCCACTGTGACTAGCAGGCGTTCATATCCTCAACAGGGTTTGCTTTTTAACCTGTAGATGAGCCAGTGTCCTATGAATGATATATCATATTGTTATTTGAAATGATTTTTCTCAAAAAAAGGTCATTGTTTTGGCGTGGTGATCAGATAACAACAATTCCACTCACTAGATCATAACAAAGTGAACAAGTTGGCTCATGATGAGACCTCCCGTCCTTTTGAAACTAATGTCAAAGGCCATTACCCTTGTTTGGTATCCATAATGGAAATTTCACTTATGTTATTATCCTATGATCATGGTAGGCTGGCTCATGATGAGACCCCCTATCCTAATGAGAAAATCTAATTTTAAGTGTCATGTTTTTGAAAACTGATCTTTTTATCATCTAGGGCGGCTCATCAAATCCTTAAGATTTTAAGGATGGTGTAAGGAAGAAGTAGGATTCCAGATAAATTATGTGCCAGTCCTTTTCTATGTTGAAATAAAATAACCATTTAGAGATGTACAGAAAAGATAAAACTACTGTGGTGGTGATAAATCATGAACATTTTATTATTGTTCCAAAGAAATCAGAATATAAGGAAAATATTTAAAAGGATGTGCCAGAGGAAAAAGTAGATGTTCTTCATAGGATGATAGATAATATTTTATTCTTGACACCATGATAGAGTAAAGGTCAATGCTTTTTAAGTTCAATTTTTAAAGATTGCAGTCAGTTGTATGAAAATAGAGACAACTTGGTGCAAAGAGGACAACAATTGTTCCAAACGGAACATCAACCGTAATAAAAGGGAACAACAATTTTGTCAAAAGGAACAACAATTGTGCCAAAGGGAACATTAGTTGTGATAAAGGGAACAATAACTCTATCGAAAGGAACAACAATTGTGCCAAAGGGAACAACGGCTATGATAAAGGGAACATCAACTATGTCGAAAGGAACAAAAATTGTGCCAAAGGGAACAACAGTTGTGATAAAGGGAACAATAGCCTTTATAAAGGAAACAAAAATTTCCTTAAGGTATTTTATCCATTTTTCTTATGAAAAAAGGAAAAGGAAAGAAAAATAAATAAAAAAGGAAGAAAAAAAATTTAATCACTCTTAAATAAAATATATACATTATATACAAAATGATAAATAAAATCAGATTTTATGAAGATGGAGCTATTGGGTTGCTATCCCAGTCAGCTATAATATGGAAAGTAAGATAATTACTTATCTCATGATAGAAAGACTCCTTCATGAGCGGTTGGTGGTAGAGGCGAAATCGATGTCCACTTACTAGAAAAGAGGTACCAGATCCGTCGATAGTGATTAGAGTTATGACACCATTATTGTGAAATTATTTGATTTCATATGGCTCGAGCCACCTTGTCTGTAATTTCCCTGGAAAATCATGGAACCTGGAATCATATAGAAAATCCCAGTCGCCTTTTTGGAATGATTTCTTTTTAATTGGTCAATCATGCCATTTATCTCTCTGTTGTTGTATAATAGTAGTGCGTTCGACAGCCAATAGACATGCTTCATATAACTCATTAAGCTATTGTAGGCACTGGTTTTGTGTTTCTGTAAAATCCAATCCAATCTCCCTTGCAATCTTGAGAGTTTTTATTTCGAATTCTTTTGGAAAAATTGGTTCTTTTCTTAAGACAAGGTGATATGGAAAGTGACCAGTAATGTTCGCCATGTTGTTCGATAAGCCCATAGGGCTTCTGGGAGCTTGGTTGCCCAATTTCGATGATTTGCGGATAAGGTTTTCGTTAAAATTTCCTCCAGGACCTTTTTAGTACTTTCAACTTGTCTATTTTCCTGGGGGTGATATGGAGAAGTAACTCTATGTTTAATATGATAGTTCTGAAGAGTGGCCGAAATTTTATGACTTGTAAATTGTGGCCCTCTGCCTGTTATTACTTCCCTTGGTAATCCATATCGCACAAACAGTTCAAATAGGAAATTAATCATTGTCTCCTCTGTGGCTCTTGGAAAATCTACTGCTTTGACCCATTTAGTTACGTAGTCTGTGCAAACCAATATGTACACTTTCTGATTTCATGGTGGGTTGATGGGGTAGACAAAATCCAGCACCCATATTTCAAATGGTTCTACCACCACTTGTGGTTGTAAAGCATCTCGTCAACTTGGCTTGGACAACCCATCCGTTGACAACTATCACATGCTTGAACATAACTTTTTTGTGTATTTAAATATTTTGGGCTAATAATAACCCATATGAAGAACTTTATGTCCAGTTCAGTGATCTGCAAAGTGTCCTCTGGGGGGTTCATCATGGTAGGCCCTTATAATGTCATAAAATGCATCCTCTCTGATGCACTCAGATTTGAAAATAAGAACTGGTGTGGAAAATATAACCACCGATCAAGGAAAAAAGTTGTGTTGCGTTAGATGATAAATTTCCTTTCTAGTGGTGACAGATGTGTTGGCAATTTCCCTACCGCCAATTAATTTTCCATGTCAGTGTACCACAATGTTTTAATTGTCACAAAAAATATATGCTCATTCGGAAATTGGTCATCCACGGTCTGATGGTCATCTACTTGAGGTACTCAAGACAGAAAATCTGCCACAAAATTTTATTTTCCAGGTCGATCCTTAATGGTGATATCAAATTCCTACAACAACAATAACCATCAGGTAACCCAACCATAAATAATTGGCTTATTAGTTAAATATCTAATAGCATAGTGATCAATATACAGAAAAACTGGGTACCCTGTCATATAATCTCAGAATTTATTGATAGCATGTATAACAGATAAAAAATCGTTTTATTTGATATATAGTTTAACTCAGCAGGAGTGAGGTTTTTGTTGATATATTAGATAGCATAAGGTTTCTTGATCTGAGTATGAATGTTAGTTTTGTTGTGCTAATTTCATCTTCAGATTTATAATTTATTTGCTTATCTTATGCTTGATGTACATAGTTTTTCTTGTTTTTTTTTGTGTCAAATAGGTAAATTCACTGAGTTTTATGAGTGAATTCAAGAGCATAAAGAATGAAATACATATGTTAAACAACATCAAAAAAAATAACAACAAACCATCACAATTGATCCATCAACACAAAGTTTTGATGAAGGAGTTCACCCCTCCTGGGCTACATCTCTTTGGTCCAGCTTCCATAGCTTGGACCTCTATATTAGCTCAAAAGTGAAAAAATTGTTGTTTAAATTCACCTACAGCTCCTGAAACCTGCTTCAATGGCTCCAAAATGTCCAAAAATTCAGAAATGACTCTTCATTCTCTCAATTTGGTCTTCAGCTGATCTAGGCAAGGCCTTCCCTCGTGGTGGCCCTGGGTTTTTTTTTCTTCAGAGTGACAAAAACACCTTTATAATTGCTCCTCTCCCTTTGCAACATGTACCAATGGATTCAGAACATGCCAATCTGCTAAGAATGATTCTTTCTGAGCCAAAATTGGTTGAGCATTGCTCCAGATACGCTTCATTTAATTTTCCTAGGAAATCTCCTCCAAATCTGGAGAAGACTCCAAATAAGTCCGCCAAAGTTGGAGAATCCGCCAGTTTTGGAGGCACCCCTAAAACTCTGCCAAGTTAAACTCCTGTTTAATTAATGTAAAACCGGATCAATTGGGATAAGTTTGGTTAATGGCGCACTAAGTGAATTTATATAAGGCAGATTAATTAGTGCATAATCATGGTTTTATGGGTTAATAAACCCATATTAACATTAATCTCTGCGCAAACAAAACTCCACTCCTGCCTAGTCTGGTGGCTTGGTCGCATAGGAAGGGGGTTGGCCCCCTCCAAACCCCCGTTGTCAAATCCATTTGAAAACAAATATATGTGGCCACCCATCCTTTACAAGGACTACGCCATGGCCTACTGATAAGCCACAACGCTATGGTGGGGGAGATAGTGGGGTCAAGCCCCGACCTCTGCCCAAACTTTGTATTATATTTTTTCCCAACTTACCATAAGGTTTCATGCGCCCAAAATACATTGTTCCTACGCCATATATGATATTAAATCCACCATGTAAAACCTTTGAAATATATTAAACCTCAAACTTTGGTAAATGTAATTCAGACCTTTGGATATATAAATGATTGTGCCCACCATATCTTATAGCATAATTCGACCACCGTAATTTGGAATAATATGTGATGAATTCGACCATTGGAGAGGGTCCACCAGAGGGGGCATGTGGCGGTCCCTGGCTGCACCACTTGTCAGCCTTTGGTTGGGCCATCCCTCATATATATATATAAAATTGAATTCAACCTTAGGAGCATATTTATAATAAAAAAATTTACCTTCAAACCAATTCGACGAATCCTACTGTGACACTTGTCATAGTGTGATCTGAAAGGACTGTACTAGTTTTGTTGTGCTAAGTCTCTTTTCAGATTATAAACATGTGCATACTTGTCTCATTAGTTTGCTTAAGGATTGAGGATTTTAACCATGAATTGTAGATGATTCTAGTGAATTAGAAGCATGAAATAAGCACAAAATACACTGAACAGCGGTGCAAAATAGAGAAATAAGTCACCACATAACATTTACACAGCAGGCATGATGAAGCAGTTCACCCCTCCTCGGCTACATCTCCTGGTCCAGCTCCCAATGGCATGTCCATCTTTCATTATGCTCAAAATTTTGCAAATACATATAGTTATAGGCCTCTAATGGTTGTTTTCTCTGCACCAATGGCTCCATAATGCTCCAATTTGTCTATAATGACTCTTCATTCACCCAGAATAGGCGAAAATTGAGTCTCCAACTCATTTTCCCAGTTACACCTAGAAAATTTCCACTAAATTTGGAAAACTCCACCTAACTGGAGTTAGTTTAGTGCAATTCACCTTAATTAGCACGCTAGCTAAACCTTCGCCAGTCTTAACCACTGAGATAGACGTTACATTTATTGGTTATTGGTTGGGTGGCCACATGCCAACCAAAACCACGTGGCCTAACCGCAACCGCAAGCGGAACTATAGGCGGTAACTCTGGAGGTTAGACGGAACTCCGAGTTAAAACGTTGTGTTAACAAAATTTTCGAAGAAAACTGCGGCATGTGACAAGAATTAATAATAAACTTGTGGAGTTGGTGGTTGTAGGTTATGCCTTTACCGCGGAGTTTGATGCTACGGTTTGTTATGTCATGTGACCATCCATAAGGGACCGTTGGCGGGTTGGACCGCTGGCAGTCCCAAACCCCCAATGCCAAATGCAACAAAATTTAAATATAATCTGTGAACCATAGAGGTTAAGAACTTATCGTAACCCGGTTGGTGGAGACTTATGCGTATATGTCGGAGGTCACAGGATCGAACCCTACGGGACCTCTCCCAAAATTTTAATGCACGGTTCAAGGTCCACATGGTGGCCTTTGGGCTAGCCACGTGGCACCTTCCAATTGGTCCCCAAAAAACAACGTACAAACAACTGTCCAATAGGATCGCGCCACTTGTCAAACTTGGATTGGTTATGAGGAAGGAATATTCCTTAGAATATTCTTTTTGCTGACTATGCATCCTCCATGCTGAATGGGCATCCTAGTCAACCTTGTCGCAAAATTTAAGTGTTTAGGATTTCGATCAGAACGCGATATCTCCCTCATACAACATCGGTTTTTCGAACTGTTCAGGATGCCATAATCGTAAGACTTGATATACGCAAAACATCCTATTTTCAACCCAATCCTGTAATTTTAAATTTTCACAAAAAATTATGAACTCCTAATCACTCCTCCCCATTGGGAAGCTTTTGGACCCCAAAAGACTTGATTACTTGTTCAATAGCTGAGGGTACAACTCCCTCACCTTTCCAACCTACATACATTTTTCATTGCTTGGTTTAGTGCCTTTGAGCCCAAATCGAAGGTAGTCAATACTTCCCCTCTTGGATGCTCTTGTCCTCCTGTCAAGAATTGTATCTTCTTAGAGGTCATCAAGAAATTTTGGCAATAAATCTTCAATAGAAGCCAGCTGAACATCACTTCTTTGATCATCGATCAAAGGTGGCTCATACAAACCTAAGTTTTCAACATTAACAACGGAATATATTTTCATATATGAAGGCAAGTCAAATTGAAATGCATTATTACCAACTTGCTTTATGATCTTGAATGGACCATATCGAATGGGTTTTAGCTTTTTACCTTCCCCTTGCATCCTTTATTTGCTAAAGTGAAACCATACCTCATCTCCCTCTTGAAACTTGTGATAAACTCGATGTTTGTCATGCCTCTCTTTGTATTTGATTTTAATTTTCGCAAGTTGTTCTTGAACTTGTTGATGTATAATCTGAATTTTCTCAATGAACTTTCGAGCCTTGTCAATATTACTATGGCCATCTATTGCAACATCCTTCACAAAGATGATTTCTAATGGTGATTTTGGCAAATACCAAAAGCATACTTCAAAAGGTGATGTTTGTGTTGAATAGTGCTTTTCCCGGTTGTAAGCGTGTTGAATGTAATGTAGTTGCTCATCCCACAACTTAGGATGTTTGCTGCAATATCCTATAAATAGATGCACAAAGGTTCTATTCACGACCTTGGTATGTCCATCTGTTTGTGGATGAAAAGCGATACTCTTTTTCAACTTTGTGTCCATCATCTTCAATATATTTGACCAGAAATTCTCAATGAACCTGGAATCCCTATCACTAACAATAGAAGTTGGCAATCCAAAATGAACCCAAACATGTTGAAAATAAAGTTCAACAGTTTGTTGTTGGTGGTTTTCTTTACATGGCATAAGTATACACATTTTACTCATTACATTCGTAGTAATTTATGGTAAGTTTCGTAGATCAAGAACCAAAGGTCACCGCTCACAAACAGATCACAAATCAGTACACCAGTATAATCACGTGGTTAAAACCCTCAAAGAGGGAAACAATCCACGCCCTGAGCCAACGCGGCCACTTCAGGGAATTTATTAATATAAAAGAAAAATTACATATGTTTCTCTCATAAACGGTTACCGGACAAATGACCCTCCATGCTCTTTAAATAGAGATCATGGACCAATCAGGTGTTAAGCCACGGATCAAGTGCCGTTAATACCGAGGTGAGAGATAATCGTCGGATCACTACAAAACGTGACTGTCGGATTATAAGTTACAAATTTACATGGTAAAGAAACACACTTTACCTAACTCTACACTAGATTAAGTTATTCTTAACTATTTCCTATGTGTCGGAATATCCTAACATCCCCCCTTAAGAATAACTTGGGATAGGATTGAAGGATTTACAAAGGTGACACAAAAGGAGCCTATTTCCTATGTGTCGAAATATCCTAACATCCCCCCTTAAGAAAAAATTGGGATAGGATTGAAGGATTTACAAAGTGACACAATAGGAGAAGGAAGGAGGCATTAGATCCTATCCCCCATTAATGACAACTTTCCTGAACTCCAAGCATGGATCGAAGTTTGGTAAACTTCACTTCTGTGAGATCCTTCGTAAAGATATCGGCTACTTGATCATTGGTCGGAAAATATTGCACTTCAAGAACACGATCATGAATGAGCTTTCTGATGAAGTGTATGTGGATTTCAATGTGTTTCATACGCTAATGCTGAATTGGATCTTTACATAGTTGAATGGCACTCTTATTATCACACCAAAGTGTTGTTGGATGCTGCTGATGAAGACCAAATTCAAACAGGATCTGACGAAGCCACATGGCTTCCTTGCTAGCTTCAACAGCACCACGATACTTTGTTTCTACTGAATAAAGGGAGATGGCACTTTGTTTCTTAGAAGACCAAGTAATAGGTCCTGAACCAAGAGTGAATACATATCCTGCAGTGGACTTCCGATCATCAGGGTCACCAGCCCAATCAGAATCAGTGAAACCAATCAACAAGGGAGATGCTCCTACATTGTAATGAATCTCGAACTGAACTGTACCTCGAATATATCGAAGTATTATTTTAGCTGCTTTCCAGTGACTTTCATGAGGTTGGTGCATAAACCGAGCGACAATACCAACGGCAAAGGAAAGGTCAGGACGGGTATGGGTTAGATACAAAATTTTACCAACAAGTTGACAATATAAGGTAGCATCAACTTCAGGGGTAGTACAGTTGACTGAAAGCTTGATTCTAGACAGAAAGGGAGAAGGGGCTAGCTTACAGTCTTCCATGTGAAAGTGGCGTAGAAGATCATAGGCATACTTTGACTGAGAGAGGGTAATGCCTTCCTTGGATTGCAAGACTTGAATACCAAGGAAATAATGCAAGTGTCCTAAGTCTGTCATTTCAAACTTCTTTTTGAGGCTAGACTTCACATGGTTTATATGGTTTGGATCACCGCTAGTAAGGATAATATCATCAACATAAAGAACAAGGATGATGAAGGAATTACCCACTTTCTTGGTGTAGACAGCATTGTCAGAATGACACCTAGAAAAGCCATTATCTAAGAGAAATCTATCCATTTTGGCATACCAAGCCCGAGGATCTTATTTGATACCATAGAGAGACTTCCTAAGTGACAAACAAGGCTGGAGTCTTTTTGGATAAAGCCAGGGGGTTGTTCCATGTAGATTTCTTCATGCAAATATCCATGTAAGAAGGCGGATTTAACATCCATCTGATGGAATTCCCATTTAAAGGAGGTAGCAATGGAAAGAACAAGGCAGATAGAATTCATTTTGGCAACAGGGGAGAAGGTTTCAGTATATTCAATGCCTTAAACTTGTGAAAAACCTTTAGTGACAACACGAGCTTTATCTCTATCCACTTCTCCATCTAGTCCAAACTTTGTTCTGTAAACCCATCTGCATTTGACAAGTTTTCTTCCTTTTGGAAGAGGAAAAAGATCCCAAGTATTGTTTTTGAATAAGGAACGATACTCTTCATTCATAGCTTCATCCAAATCTGGATGACCGGAGGCTTCTTCAAAGGTTTCTGGATCAAGTTTTTATGGAACTTGAGCTAATAAGGAAGAGGCTCTTTCGAACTGAGAACGTGTATGTCGTCGATCAGCAGGGTCACCTGCAAGAGAACCTGTTGCATCCTGAGTAGAGCAGACCCATATTGGAAGCGATGGAGTATAAGGAACAATTTTACAAGCTGGAGGAGGATTTTCATCCTCATTGTCATCATCTAAACTAGAAGGAATGATATTAAAAATAGAAGAGAAAGAAAGAGGTGTCACATATGCCAAATTAGGCTCGTAGGCCAAAGGTGGCACACCCGCCAAACTATGCTTGCAGGCCGATATATTTTCATCAAAATTTACATCTCTTCTAATGATTATATTTTTGTATTTTGGTTGAAGAAGTCTATATCCTTTGAAATCTTCAAAATATCCAACAAAAATACATTTTTCACTCTTAGGTTCTAAGGCTTTATGTTTCGCATCTGGAATATGGGCCCAAGCATCACTTCCAAAAACATGAAAGTGACTTACATATGGTTTGATTGAGCTCCAAGCTTCTTTTGGAGTTACATTCTTTAAAACCTTAGTAGGAGTGCGATTTACTATGTAATTTGCACAGTTAATGGCTTCTGCCCAAAAATTGAGACCAAGTCCTTTAGATTGAAGCATACAATTAGCCATTTCTTTTAAGGTGTGATTCTTCCTTTTAGCTACACCATTTTGTTGTGGAGTATATGGAATACTATGTTGCAATTGAATGCCATGCTCAGTGCAGAAGTTGATAAATTTGTTGTTAACATATTCTCCACCATTGTTTGATCTTAACTTAAGAATTTGATGTCCATATTGTTTCTCAACAAAGGCCTTAAAGGCCAAGAACATGTTAAAATCTTCACTCTTGAGTTTTAAGAAATATACCCAAGTTCGTTTGGAAAAATCATCAATGAAAGTTAAGAAGTAATTGCAACCAGAGAAAGAAACAATAGGAAGTGGACCACATAAATCACTATGCACAAGCTGCAAAGGGGCTGAAGCATGCCAAGAGGCACATTTGTCAAAACTATCCCGATGATGTTTTCCGAGTACACATTCGGAGAAAACACCATCTCGGCAAGATCCCATAGGAAGGCCCATCACCATATTTTCCTTACATAGAGTTTGAAGAGAGCGATAGTTTAAGTGACCAAATCGCTCATGCTAAAGTTTGCTCACATCATCATTATGAGCAACAAAAACAGAGGTAAGAGATGATCACCCAAAGTTGTCAAACTTATACAACCTTGTGGAATCATCAACAATGCCAGTAGCTAAAATATGTTTAGGATCTTTGAGGTCCTTGATTACAACATCATGAGGTGAGAATTCTACTATTTTCCCTTCACTTGAATGAGTTATCTGATAAATAGATAGAAGGTTGCATGACAAGGTAGGAACACATAGTACATCATTAAACTGACCATTATCTAGATGAATGGTTCCAAATCCTACAACACTAAGAGATCTATCATCACCAACATAAATATGTTTGGTGTTACAATCATTTAAAGAAGAAAACATGGATTTATTTTTAGCCATGTGGTAAGAAGCTCTAGAATCAATGAGCCACTCATGAAAAGGAGAAGAAGAAGATACATTTAATGCATAACCAGATCTTGATGCTTGACAACCACAAGCAGAAAGTGCCATGCCTGAAGATGAAGGTGAAGAGTGGTCCAAATTGATGTTTTGCTTCTTCATTGCTGCTTCTAAGGCTTTCATATTCTTAAAACATTTGGACTCTATATGACCATCCCGATTGCAAAATTTGCAATGTCTATCTGTCTTCTTCCCTTTGTTTTGATTTGCTTTATTATTTTGGTGATTTGATTTTTCAGTTTGCGGCTGAAATTTCTTAGGGCCCTTGTTTGGTTTAGGACCATATTTTTTAGGATACTACTTCTTGGGATTCTTTTGATATGGTTGTTGTTGAGCTGCTAAGGCTTTCTTAGAAGTGTTTCCAGCAGTGATAAGACCAAGGCGTAAAATTTTTTATTGTTCTCTTATCAAAGAATCACAAAAGGCATCAAAAGAGGGATTCTTGTAGGTGGTTCCTAAAGAAATGATGGCTTCTCTGGTGGAATGGAAGGCGGAAACAAATACAGAGTATGCAGGACCAAGCTTAGCAATAATGCAATATATGAGGCTACCATCGTCCTTTTTTATCTTACAACCTTCTAAAAGAATTTTGAGGGTCTTAAATTTGGACAAAAAATCTTCAATGGAGGAGAAATTATTGGGGTCCAAAGTAAGCAACTCATTTTCAAGCTGGTGGGTCCGGATTTGATTTTGAATGCCAAAAACAGTTTTTAGCTTTTCTAGGGCCTCATCAAGGGTGTCAATGTCAAGGATATGAAATCGAAGATCTTGAGCAATCGACATTCTTATCAACCCTCATGCTTGATCTTGTTTATTTTCCCATTTAGCAGCTTTATCATCATCGAGAGGTTTAGTTTCTTGTCCTATGGCTATTCTATAAAGCCCTTTACTTCTAAGTATATCTACCATGTGAGGTAGCCATTGGAAATAATTGGTGTTGTTAAGAATAACTGGGCATGCACTTTCCATTTTTTTTTTTTAAACTGAAGCTGATAAAAGCTAAAACTAACTGCTCCAATGGAAATATCTCACAAAATTAGGCCATTTCAAAAAAAAGGCTCGAAAAACGGCTTCTGGATGAAGAAGTTATGCCTTTTGAAAAATCTGAGTTGTAGATGCCGAATAGTTACGGGAACGGGATGAAGTGCGGCTTTAAAAAAAAAAAAATCCGCCCCTTTGAACAAAAAATTTTTACAAAAGAATCTTGAGAAGGAGACTTGAACCCAAGACCTCTATTCTAATAAACTAACCCCTCACCAAGTGAGATAGTAAAAGGATCACGTTATTGTATGAAAGGAGAAGGGGTTTTTTTTTTTCAACTCTTCGGTGTGTGTGCCTTTTCCTGCACAAAAAAACAAAAAAAAAACGAGCAAAAAAAAAATGAAATGCAAATCCTTATGGCAGAAAGTTATATTTTCGGTTAGCCTTACTGACAAATATCAATTTTTTCACTATTTCTGATTTCCTGAGATCGCACAAAGACGCGGGGAAAGAGCATACGTAGCAAAAAAAATCCCTTTTCCCTGTTTCTGATTTGTCGAGATCGCACGAAGCGCACAGCAAAGAGAATACACAGAGAAGAGGGTATAGATCCAGAAAATAAATAAAACCTTAATACCGACCAAAAAAAAAAAGAGCAGAACTATTAACAAATATAACTGCAAAATAGATGCTTTATACCTTCATATCTAAACTGACATAACTTGGGCAGCCGGAAACCTTTTCGCATGAAACGAAAGGTGTTCCTCAATGTAACAGATGCTCCGGACACAACCAAGTAGTTCTCCAAGCCCAAAAATGTTCAGAAATAGTATATCTACAAAATAGAATTCGCATGCATTCAAACCAGCTTCGGATTTTGATCAACAACGCGCGCGGCCCACAAAATAGCTCTGATACCATGTAGGAATTTACAGGGTCAGTTCCGTAGATCAAGAACCAAATATCACTGCTCACAAACAGATCACAAATCAGTACACCAGTATAATCACGTGGTTAAAACCCTCAAAGAGGGAAACAGTCCATGCCCTAAGCCAACGCGGCCACTTAAGGGAATTTATTAATATAAAAAGAAAAGTTACATATGTTTCTCTCATAAACGATTACTAGAAAAATGACCCTCCATGATCTTTAAATAGAGATCATGGACCAATCAGGTGTTAATTTACGGATCAAGTATCATTAATACCGAGGTGAGAGATAACCGTCGAATCACTACAAATTGTGACTGTCGGATTATGAGTTACAAATGTACATGGTAAAGAAACACACTTTACCTAACTCTACGCTAGACTAAGTTATTCTTAACTATTTCCTATGTGTCGGAATATCCTAACACTATCCACAACTACATAAAGATAATAATGATGTTTTCTTAACATAGGTAGACCTCCAAAAAAGTCCATGGAGACACTCTCCCATGGCCTTGATGGTACTAGTAGTGGCGTGTACAACCCAAGCTTCCTATTACTAGACTTGCTTGTTGCACACATAGAACAAAATTTTATAAAACATGACACACTATATACCATGCGAGGCCAAAGCAATACCTCTGTAGAGGCACCATTGTTTTTCTTACCCCATTGTGTCTAGCAATAAGAGATCAATGAGCTTCTCTCATGACACTTAGCCTCTATCCTTGTGGTATACACAGCTTGCCCAAATGAAACAAAAAATTGTTATGCATGTGATAATCTTTTTCTTCAACTTGATCTCCTTCACTCAAACTAGCATACACATCTTGAAAATCAACATCATGTGCATATTGTTCTATGTAACTCTCATGTACAATAGAATCATTTTTTAGTAAAGTAGATGCACTAATGATTGGTCTTGAAAGCATATCAGCAACTTTGTTGAAAATAACTTTCTTGTACCTTATAACCAAGTCAAACTGTTGAAGAAATCCCATCCACCTGAAATGTCTTGATTGCTGCAATTTTGTTTGCGACTGCAAGTACTGTAATGGTTGGTGATCGGTATGCACAATCGTCTCTTTACCCATCAAGTAGTGTTTACACTTCTTGACTCTTTATACCAACGCATATAATTCTTTGTCATATGTAGGATAATTAGTTACAACACCATTGAATGTTTCAGAATGAAAAGCGATAGGCTTACCATGCTGCAAAAGAACTACGCCCATGGAAAAATCACTAGCATCGGTTTGAATCTCGAATGGCTACCTCAAATTTGGTAATGAAAGGACTGGAGATGAACTGATCTTGTATTTTAAAGCTTCGAAAGCCTGTTTTTGTTTGCCTCCCCATTGGAAGCCTTTCTTCACACTTGTCATTGCATGCATAGAAGCTGCGATGGCAGAAAATTTAGCAATAAACTTTCTCCAATACTGAGTTGCACCTAAGAAACCTCTTACCTCGGTTACTGTTTTGGGTGTGGGCCAATTCACAATGGCTTCCACTTTAGAAGGATAAATTCTCAATTCTCCTCCTCCTACAATGTGTCCCAAATAAACCAAGGAAGTCTTCCAAACTCACACTTTGACATCTTAAGAAACAATTTCTCTTTCTTCAAAACATCAAGCAATCTATTCACATGCAAGACATGTTCTTCTCTTGTTTTGCTAAAAATAAATATTTCATCTAAGTACACAATCACAAAGTCATCAAGGAATGGACGCAAAACACTATCCATAACACTAACGAAAATTGCCAGTGCATTACACAAACCAAATGGCATAACTAACCACTCAAAGAGTCCTTGTTTGGTTTTGAATGCAGTTTTCCATATGTCACTTTAAGAAATTCTTACTTGATGATATCCACTTTGTAAATCTAACTTAGTGAAAAAAATTTATTCTTTCAATTGATCAAGAAAATCATCTATCCTTGGGAGTGGGTATCGATTTTTTACCGTAATCTTGTTCAAAGCTCTGAAGTCTACACACATGCGCCAAGTCCCATCTTTCTTTGGTATCAAGACTATGGGTGAACCACATGGTGAGGTGCTTGGCCTTATGATTCCTTTGTCCAACATCTCCTTGATTTGCCTCTTTATTTCAACATTATCCATTATCGACATGTGATACATACCGATGTTTGGAAGAGGACAATCTTGCTGCAACTGAATCTCATGTTGAATTTCTCTTTTTGAAGGAAATTTTGTTGCCTCCTGAAACATCTCATGATGTGCATTAACTACATCATATAAATTTGATTTCAACTTAGGATCACACCCCTCAAATGATTCATGATTAACATCAGCTTTAGGCTTAATCATAAGAAGAACAAAATTATTTCTTGAATTTACCATCCTCTTTACCTGTCCAACATTTACCACATCAACGTTTGTCTTCTTGCGATGTGCTATAACGATGTACTCATTTCCATATTTGAATAAATGATACTTGTTCTCATGGCAATGGAAGATCGCTTTACTTTCATATAATTAAGGACTCCCCAAAACAATACCTATTATGTCAAGCGGAACCTGTAAATTTACATCCTTACAAATCCAACCAAGTGGATATGGTTTTGGATGTGGTATGGTCTCAAGATTAATTTTCTTAACCAAGTCTTCAGAGATTAATTTTTCTTGTGACCCACTGTCAAACCATGTGTCAATCTTGGTATGTTTGGATATGACCCTCAAATGAAACAGTTCAATTCTTTCTTCTTCATTTGGAGCATGTATGTGACAGTTTGATGTACTAGTACTGGGTTTAGTTTCAATTTATTTCCCCTTCATGTTCTTCAATCCCATGGCTGTAATCTTATATTCATCACCGGAATACTCTCCTAAATCATGTTGAGTTGTAGCTGCATTTTTCTGTTTCCCTTTGTTGTTGTATTTCTTGGGCCTCATTTCAAGATGTAATTTCCAACAATGAGTTTCATCATTGCCTTATTTTGAACAATGTTTACAAACCAAATTTTCTCCATCTTTCTTAACAGATGAATTCTTTTTTATTTTACCTTTTGAGGTCTTCTCTTTTTTTTCCCCTTAAAAAGTTTCTTCATACCCTCTTCAAAAATGTTCTTCCCTCTACCTTCTAGATGTGTGGCCTGAACACATACTTCATATATATTTGTGGGGTTAAACATAAGAATAGTATGTTTTAGGTAGCTATGTAAGCCTCCTATGTACTTGAGCAAAGTATCTTGTCTCTACAAATCTACCCCTAATAAGAGAGCTCTTCTCCTAAATTCTTGGGTGTATTCTTGCACATTATGTCCCTTCAATTGTCTAAAGTTTTTCCAGTTCATTATGGCTTTCTGCATATGAGCTAATGAATAAAATGGTTGTTTTATTGCAGTAATGAAATCAATCCATGATAGAATAATCTTACCCTGCTTCTTGATCTCCTCCTTTGTCTTGGCTTCCCACCAAACAAGTGTTGCACCTTCCATTCTCAATGAAGCTAATTGGATTTTGGTATCATCCTCTTGAAGGTTCTAGATTCTCAAATAGACCTCCAATTGCCTGTTATGAATATAATTCATCATGAATATAACAAATATAATTATTAAATAGTCAATTAAGGATTATGTAAGTAGTCATTAAGTTAGTGAAAGGGCATGTCTAAGAGACATGCCCATTCATGAAAGGCCACCTGCATAGGTATATAAGCAGGGCCTCATTGTCACATTTTATCATCATCTCTTATACATTTTATATATATCATATTATTATTACGAATACCTATTGTGTATTTTACATTAAATTCAACAAGCCTACAGCTTTTTTGCTCCATTTGGTATCAGAGCAGCGATCTTCTCGCCTGGAAAGAAGCACCTACGCCACTACTGGTTGCCTTCAGCTGTTACATGCGGTGCCTAGAAATCGCTACCACTCGATGTCTTCATCAATGACGATGGACGATTTCAACAAAAATTTGATCGATCTTGAGAGTAAGATCAATAATAATTCTGATAAATTCACTAAAATATTAATCAATCTTGAGGATAAGGTTACAGGAAATTCTCACAACATCAAAAAAATTCAAAACACAACAGATTGGATAGAAAGACAAATTTGGAAAAACCATAGATAGGCCACAGACAATCATAACAAAGAAATGCAGAAGATAAACGCCATTTTGGAAAAGATTAATCTGACGCAAGAACCAATATTTCCAAATATTTGACATAATCAACAAAACAATTTAGCAGATTCAGAAAAAAAAGAAGATATTTGTGAAGATAATGATGAATATGAAAATGATTCTTCAGTAGAAGAAGAAAAATATGGGGATGCAATTTCGAAGGTTGAGATCTCTCCACTAGAAACAAATTAGTTACGGAAAACAACTGAAAAAGAAAAACCTCTCAGTGAAGGTTCTCCTATGCGTGGTGTTGATTCCAAGGATGAAAAGCTTTTAACATTAGGATACAAACCAAAATCTCCTAGTGAAATTTTCCCCATGAATAGTGATGTCAGTAATGTATGCCAAGAAAGAAAAAATTTCTTGTTGGGTCCAGCTGATGGAAAGGTTTCAATTGCTACCAAAGATAATATTCATCAAGAAGATGTACCTTTCCGTAGAGAAAATTTCCAAACGGTCCATTTAAAACTAAGTCCAAACATTAAAACATGCCTACTTTATATTGATTTTGGAAAATCACCAAGCGTATTGCCTCTATAAGTAGTAGAATACCGAACATAAATTTAATATATGTTGTAAAGGAAAATGATAGATGGATCCGTGCATTTGTTAAAGGTCTTACTGTTGAAAGTGGTTCCGGTCTTGCTGTACTTGATCCAATGGATATATTAGGTGAATATACATGTGTACAGAGTAAGAATAATGTTTCAGTTATGAAAACATATATTTATGTTCATCTTTCTCTGAGTGTTTTGTGCCTTTTGCTTCGGTTGCAAGATGAAATAGTTGCAACCTTGCAATTTGGAAGTGCCAATGCCTTATCGCGTTGCACACATTTTGATCGAATTTGGATTGATAAAAGAGGTAATGGTGCTAATCATCATATAGCTATTTGGATACCCCGCCCTCCTTCAAATTATGTTATTCTAGGTGACTGTATTACACTGGGGTCTGTGCCTCCATCTCAAGCTGTGATGGCAGTCAGCAATACTTATGGCCATGTGCAAAAACCTCTTAGCTTTCAATTAGTTTGGTCATTCTTTAGTTTAAATCATATGGAAGGAGAGTCATACAATCATGATGAATACATGCAATGTTCGTTGTCGATGCCTATAGCACCTAAGGGATATACTATTCTTGGTTGTGTTGCACAAATTGGCAAAGCTCCGCCATCAACTAGCGTTGTTAATTGTATTTGATCTGATCTTCTAACTTCTGCTATGTTTCCTGATTGCATATACTACAGTCCTCATTCTCAACAAAAGACAACTTTCTTGGTGGAAATATTTGCGAACCTACATTCTTATGTCCCTGACATTTGTAAAGAACAAGAGAAAAACCAATTTTTCAACAAGTTCCTTGAATACTTGACAATGGGACCTCTTAATTCTACAAGCAAGATTTACTTTTTGTCAGAAGCCGTGATCCAAATAATCATCTGCATCGTGCTTCCTGACGTCACCCACAAACATTGTAAGCGCAAAGGTATCACAATACCATCGATGTCAAGTGGTGACAAAAATTCCTCCCAAGTAAGCGAAATTTTGTCAAAAAATTCTCCCTCAGTAAGCGAAATTGGGTCAACCATTACTCAGAATATCAGCATTCACTCCAGCGGTATTGAAAGCACCAATATTTATTCGGTTGTATCATCAGCAACATTCCCAAAACCAAAAAAAGAACGCAGTCTGAAACTAAAACCAGAAAGGGAACGAAATCCAAGCCAAAAACCAGAGAATGAAGGCAGTTCCAGTTCAAAACAAGAAAAATAACATAGTCCCACCCAAAAAGAGGAAGACCACAATCTCTTCACATTATTGAACCAAGAAGTGGATTTGCTGGACGTTGCTCAACGTAAATTTGATGGGTTAGCACAGAAACCACCATTAAAAGCTTGGGAAGATGAACTTGGAGCTTTCTCCCAGCGATTATACCCAAACCAGCAGATAAAGGAAATGTAGGTCAAGACTCGGAGGGAGCAAAAAGATGTATTGTTTGTTCGGAGCCTTTTACAGATGATAACAAAACCTACCCTCGATATATTTAGTTAAAAAAAATGCAAATATATCAACCACAGATTATCCAGCATGGACGCGTGTGTAGACATGACCGTACAGATGTGTACGATGACCATCCATAACTAAAAAAATAAAATTATAGATACAACTGACGTAACAAAATAATTTAATTAATTTAAAATCTAAAAAACTTTATAAATCTAATATAAGTAACTTTATTAAAATATAAAGTTATTTTTTATAATAAATTTTATAAAGTTCCATATAAATAAAAGTATCCTATTAAAGGTGGGGCAAGACATTTAAAGTTTGGTCAGGATGAATATAGTAAATTTATATTATATATTAATTTAATTAATTAAATAATTTTAATTAATTAGATTAATAAAAAAAAATTTAAAAATACAAGATGAAGAAATTATTATCCATAAAACTTTGAGGACAAAGTTCTGAAGGAAGGGCCAATTCATAACAAATAAATAAATAAAAGTTGATATATTAAATTGTGACAAAATAAAATGATGGAAGCAAATAAAGGAAACGGTGCGTGATTGAACTGAATAAAAGTGTCAACTATAAGCTTTGAGGACAAAGCTTTTGAAGGAAGGGGAAATGCTATGAATATAATTCATAACGAATATAAAAAATATAATTATTAAATAGTCAATTAAGGATTATGTAAGTAGTCATTAAGTTAGTGAAAGGGCATGTCTAAGAGACATGCCCATTCATGAAAGGCCACCTGCATAGGTATATAAGAAGGGCCTCATTGTAACATTTTATCATCATCTCTTATACATTTTATATATAACATATTATTATTACGAATACCTATTGTGTATTTTACGTTAAATTCAACAAGCCTATAGCTTTGTTGCTCCATTGCCTAATCCAATAATCAAGCTTTTCTGCATTGACTTCACCATTAAACATTTGCAATTCAAACTTAACATCAAGTTTTAAAAATTACCAGTGTTCTTTGACTTGTGTGGCTGATGTACTGAAGATGTAGTAGAGGATGATGATGATGAGGGTGAGGATGATGGCTCTCCATTTCCCTTCTTTGACTTATCTTCATCATTGTAACCTCCTGAAGATCCTTTTCCTTCCTTGTGAAGTTTAAATCCTTCTCCTTCCAGTCTCTCACTCCTTTCTTGATAAGGGATTCTAACCATCTCAGTCATGTCAAGGAATGCTTTCCTGAACACTCTTTCTTCCTCTTTGGGATCAACTTCTTCATGGATTTATCCTCCAACTTCTTCATGGATTTATCCTTCCTCTGGAGGCATGCTTAATGTAGCTTCTGCTTCTTTAGGAGGTGAACTAGGTGGTGGAGATTGTGGCAATCTTGCTCTCATTTTCTTTGGCTCTTCTTGAGACCATTCTTCTCCCACCAATTTTCCTTCTATCTTGAGCTTGAGCCTTGTAAGAATCTAAAACTTTCAAGCAATTAAAAAATTATTTGCACAAAACAACACCAAAGAATAAACCTCAAGATCTGATACCAATTTTATCTGAAAGGAATGTATTAGTTTTGTTGTGCTAAGTGTATTTTCAGTTTATAAACTTGTTCATACTTGTCTCATTAGTTTGCTTAAGGAATGAGCATTTTAACCATGAATTGTAGATGATTTTAGTGAATTAGAAGCATGAAATAAGCACAAAATAAAATAAAAAATAGTGCAAAATAGAGAAATAAGTCACCACATAAAATTTACACAGCAGGCATGATGAAGAAGTTCACCCCTCCTGGGCTACATCTACTAGTCCAGCTCCCAATGGCATGTCCATCTTTCATTATGCTCAAAATTTTGCAAATACATGTAGTTATAGGCCTCCAATGGTCGTTTTCTTTGTACCAATGGCTCCAGAATGATCCAATTAGTATAGAATGACTCTTCATTCACCCAGAATGGGCGAAAATTGAGTCTCCAACTCATTTTACCAGTTACACCTAGAAAAGCTCCAATAAATGTGGAGAAATCCACTTAACTGGAGTTAGTTTAGTGCAATCTGCCTTAATTAGCATGCTAGCTAAACCTCTGCCAGTCTTAACCGCTGAGATAGCCATTACATTTATTGGCTAGTGGTTGGGTGACCACATGCCAACCCAGACCACGCGGCCTAACCGCAACCGCAGGCGGAACTATAGGCGGTAACTTTGGAGGTTAGACGGAACTCTGAGTTAAAATGTTGTGTTAAAAAACTATCGGAGAAAATCGTGGCATGTGACACGTATTAACAATAAACTTGCGGAGTTGGTGGTTAGAGGTTACTCCTTTACCTCGAAGTTTGATGCTACGATTTGTTATGTCATGTGACCATCCATACAGGACCGCTAGTGGGTTGGACCGTCGGCAGTCCCCAACCCCCAATGCCAAATGCAACAAACTTTAAATATAATCCGTGAACCATAGAGGTTAATAACTTCTCGTAGCCTGGTTGGTGGAGACTTATGCATCTATGTCGAAGGTCGTGGGGTCTGTTGTTGCTCCTAGAGACAACCTAGAGTTGTGATAGACCAGTGCCTAGGACATCTTAGCATAGCAAGGAGAATATAATATAATGGATGAAGTTGTCAGCTTCAGCTCACATGCTATCTCCTGTAAACAGGGAAATGAAATAGAATGGGACCAAACTCTTAGAAACTGACACAAGAAAAGGGATACTGTAGAGGCAAGATGTAGAACTCCAATACAAAAGCAACAGACAATTCAGAGACAGCTCACTGCAAAGCGGGCCGATTCAGAAATACTTCACAGACATAAAATATCAGAAGATGTATGTAGTGAAAGAAATGTTGAGAAGATACTAGTTAACGTTGAACTGATGCCCAGATATACAATACCACCATGCATGGGCTTATCAATCTAAGAATCCATACATGATAATAGCATTTTAAAAGCACCCTCCCAAAGCAACTAATATAGCAGAAGTATGGTTAACTGAATAATGGAACAGAATATCATGCATGAGCCATATTTAAAGCACTTGACTTATCCTAGTATGGGCATCAACTAGGATGAATCGTTACCAGAAATCAGTGAGCCACTCGCATTCCAAAACATGATACAGGAAATATGGATGAGATGAAATGATATATTAAATAACATATAAAAGAGAGTTACATACTGTGAAATACCAAAGACCAGAATCCTCTTTGACAGACAGAACTCCTCCTCACTGAGACCCTATGGGCTCTGAGCCTTCATACAAGAATTTTACAAAATGTATGCAAAAATCCTTTCACTGCATAATTTTCTGATAAAAATCTGGAACCCTTACAATGTGTTTCTTCATGGTTTTTATAGGGGAAACCAGAAACCTAGTAAAAGAGGTAAGTGATGAACATTTAATTTGCATAATTAAATCAAAATGGCTAAAACATTTGTGCCCATGTTGCTGAATGACTGTGTTGTGCCGTTGGTACTCTATGGCCTGCTCACTAAAGTAAATGCTCTGGGAAAGTTTCTTCAGGGGCACGTCAAAAAATTGAAATCATATTGACATTCCGTCCTTTCCTAGAGAGAAAAATTTGCTGAATTAAAGCCTTGAGGGTATTGTTTTCTGCGTATCGTACCCTTTGCAGGCTAGACCCTGAATTAAGATTGAAAATCTTCAATATTGGACACTGAGTTCTTGGATCTTCCACTGATACTCTTTGTCGCAACATTAAGGTCTTCATCTGCAAAAATATGCGCTAGGAGTAACTCCGGAGGGTTTGATAGGTTTTAACCCTGCATCTTTTAGTGAAAGTCGTGTTGTAACAGCTTCCCAAATCCTTTTTCCATAAATTTTTCCTCTGAAAAATTGTCCTTTGACGTGCGCTCCATCACAGAAATTAAGACTGTGAGTCATGATAGTTCTCCATGGTTGAATACCTGCAAAATCCTCAAACTCATTAAAGAAATCCATGCACGGGAAGGTGAACACAGTGGAAACAATGGCAAGGTTAATGGAAACAGTCGTGGAAACTGTGGTATGATGAAACGATGTAGGGTGGCGGAAAAATGCAGCGTGAAGATGATGGGTGAGCTAATGAACACTTGCACAGCAAAAAATCTCGCGAGGAACCTTTGAATATGGACTCTGAATGCATATACTATGAGGGATGGACGAATATACGGCATAAAACACGTGGAATGATGATGTGGAGACACGGGGTCAATGGCAGGCGTATGACTAAATATGGGCCGTTCGATTTCAGGGGAAATCGACAGTTGAAAAAGGCATTGGAAGCGATTAACAGTGGGCCAGGGGTACGATTTCTCAATGTTATCATTCGTGCAGCTTCGGAACGCGATGGCCGTCGGATGAAGGCCCTAAGATCGGATGGCTGTGATGAATATCGCTTCGCGTCTTTGTTCAAATGATAATGCGTGATGGAGAGCGGTATTGGGGCCGTACGCAAGGACGCGTGGCAGGTGTTGAATGGAATCACTGGCCCGCGGAGTATTACCACCTACCGCCGAAAGGCGGTACGATATAAACCGTTGGTTTTGAATAGTATTTGGAGCGCGGGGACCACCAGGGCAGGAGAGATGCGGTACGTTGATCTATGGTTTGATCGGACGGCCCAGAACACGCCCGATATGCATTCAGTAAGTGCCTTTCGGCCTGGAGCGTGGTTATAGCCTTTGGTCGCGCGGAGTAAGAAAACAAAGGGGCTAGGGCCGATAGGGCTAAACCTTAAATATTTCAAATATGAAATTTTCAGCTATTTATAATGGATTTTAGAGGCGGGAAATGGTAACGATAGGCTTGAGAATGGTTTTCCACGGCTGCAAAGGGGGGAATTTGAGAGCTCTGAGCCAAATTTCCGGTAAAATTTTATGTGAAACGGATTATGATCAACATCGGCTCCACCTGGGGACGGCATGTTCATCCTTGGACATGTCGAGAACTCGCAGACCCTTTAATCATCATGTATGCAGACTCTACTTCTCCAGCATTTCCATTTTTCATTTTATGATTCATCACAACTCCAACATTATTCAAACGAAAACAAAAAGGAAACTATCATACAATATAATACACCAGGTTGTCTTGGCCTGAGTCAGAACTGAAAGTAGGGCTTAAGGAATTGACCGTTTACAGGGGCGTCCAGCAAGTCGCCCTGTAAATTCTCCAACCTGAAAGTATTATTTCCGCCCTGCTCCACAATTTTGAAAGGACCGAACCAGAGGGGATCGAATTTACCATGCTTTCCTTTCTCAGCTCTCCGAATATCCCATCTGAGCACCAAATCACCGATCTGCAACTTCCTATCTTTCACATGCTGATCAAAAATGTGTTTCATTCTCTCTTGGTATTCTATTAACCTCTGATTCACTTAGCCCCGTGTTTCTTCTAATTCCACCAATTGATTGATTCTCCTGGTCATATCATCAGGTTCCTCCTGGATTTCTTGCATGAAGCAGGCCACTGGTAAAGCCAGCTGTACAGGAAAAACTGTTGCTCGTCCATATACCAATTGATAGGGAGATTTCCTAGTTGCTCTCTTGTTGGTGATTCTATTAGCCCATAGAGAAAATTTCAATTGGGAATCCCAATTCTTCTGATTTTCATTGATAGTCTTCTTCAAGGCCCTCACCAGAGTTTTATTTGAAGACTCTGCCAAGCCATTTCCTTGTGGATAGTAAGCCGAAGAGTGACTCAGTATGATATTGTATTGCTAGCAGAAATTCATAAATTTTGCAGACTTTAAGGCCTGTGCATTATCAGTCACTATCCTAGCAGGACAGCCAAACCTGGATATGATATTCTCTTCCATGAACTTTATGATCACAGTATCTGTAGCATTCCTTGAAGGTATGGCTTCCACCCATTTGGTGAAATAATCTGTGGCTGTTAATTTCCATTTATGTTGTCCACTTAATGGAGGATGTATCTCACCTATAAAATCAATACCCCATTGTTTGAATGGTTCATCCACATGCACTGGAATCAGGGGAAATGGTGTTGATTTCTGTCTCTCAGCAAATTTCTGACATTTATCACATGCTCTTACTCTGGAAAAAACATCTCCAAAAATCTTTGGCCAATAGAAACCAGCTTTCAGAATTTTATGAGCTGTGGCCCTCCAGCTGTAATGACCTCCACAGATCCCTGCATGAAATTCTGCAATAATGTCCTCTACTTCATTCTCTGTGAGACACAGGAGTAAGATGCCTGAGGGATATCGCCAGTATAGCCGGCCATTGGCGACTACATACTTCTGTGATTTCAACCTCAGCGCTCTGTATTTAGTTTTGTCACAACTTGGAGGGCAACTGAGTGTAAGGATATATTCTACTATTTCTTTGTACCATGGACTGGTGAGGTACTTTAGATGTGTTTCTGGAGTAGCTACTCCAATTCCATGTCGTTCTTCTTTCTCCTCAGATTCCTCACCTGCTATAATGGAAAAAGTTATGCCCAGCGCTTGATATTTTGATTCAGATAACATTTTGGCAAGCCCCTGTCCTTTGATTAGCTTAATAGGGCAGATGTCCAGGTCATATTCCTGTATTTTAGCAATCCACCTCCCCCTTTTTCTTTCACTATCCCCCTGAATAAGGATATCTTTTACAACATCTGCAGGTACAAACGCAGTGATGTGGGACTGTAATATGTATACACGAAATGATTTGAGGGATTTCACTAGGGCTTATTCTTGCTTTTCCAATATGTTGTACTTTAATTCTACATCGCGGAGCACCTGACTGAAAAAGGCAATAGGCTGCTCATACCCTTCCTCATTTTTCTGCAATAAAACTCCTGTTATTGTATGAGGTGATGCAAAAGAAAAAACCATGAAAGGTTTATCATAATCTGGTCCAGCCAGCATAGGGGCTTCTGCAAAAGCGTTCTTTATCCTGGTAAATGCCTCTCGTGATTCTTGTGACCACTTTACCTCCTTATTCTTCTTCAACATATCTGTTATATGCCTAACTATCTCAGCATAGTTAGGGATAAACCTTCTCAAGAAATTAATGAGCCCAAGGAATACTTGTACTTCTTTCTTATTTCTGGGAAAAGAAATACTATTTATAACTTCTACCCTCTTAGGATCTATCTTCACCCCATCTTTAGTCATGATATGTCCCAAAAGCTTTCCCTCTTCTAATGCAAATAAAGACTTTTGAGGATTAAGGGAAATACCATACCTTCTGCATTTCTCAAAAGTTCTTTGTAGATGCTCAATGTGCTCAATATCATTTTTGGAAAATACAGTGATATCATCAAGATAGACCACCAGGAATTTATCCTGCTCTCCAACAAAAGCAATATACATTTCCCTCTGAAAAGTGGCCCCTACATTAATCAATCCAAAAGGCATCCTGGCATACATAAATGTTCCCCAAGGTGTGGTGAAAGCAGTCTTCTTTTGATCCTCTGGAAGTACAACCACCTAGTTATAACCAGAGAATCCATCCATCATTGACATTCTGGTAGCTCCAACTACTTTCTGCAAGATATGATCCATTTTAGGTAGTGGCTAATTATCCTTTAAGGATGATCTATTCAAATTCCTAAAATCCACACACAGCCTTATTTCTCCGTTCTTCTTGCGTACGGGGACAAGGTTCACCACCCATTCAGAGTACCTCAGTGGTACAATTATTTTGGCCTTCAGTAGCTTCTTAATTTCTTTCTCAATAGAAGGCAGCAGCAGGGGATTTATTTGTCTGAGCTTCTGCTTGTGGGGCTTCGCATCTGTCTTCAATGTAATTTTGTGTTGCATAATATTAATATCAAAAGTTTTCAAATCCTGATAGGACCATGCAAACACATCTTTGTAAGACTGAAATAATTTCTGATGTAGCTCTTTATATTCTCCAGGGATCTTCTTCGATAATTTAACAATTTTGGGCTCAGCTTCAGTACCCAAATTTAGGTCTTCTACCTGATTTTCTTCTGTCACTTTTCTTGGCTGCAACGAGACATCATTCTTATCAAATAATTTTTCTAGAGGCACCAACCCTCTAGGTATTATGTTTCCCTTTAACTGCAACACTTTACTTCCTGCCACTTTCTCCTCCCAATTTCTTTTTGGAGTATCTTCAGATCCTACCTCTTCTTCATCATCAATCTCCATATTGGAGAATTCTCCTACTGTCTCTAGAAATATTTTCATCTGTTCTTAATCTTCAAATACCTGCCAGTGTTTGATATTATCCGGGATTGAAGGCCGATAACGCACCTCAACTTCATATCTTAGAAGAGGGTTCTGAGGTGGTTGAAATGTACTAGCCGCCACAGCAAGGGAATCAGCCATACTATTATGTTCTCGGGGCATGAACTGGATATTGAATGCCAAGAAGAAATTCTCTATCATGTCCCAAACTTCATTCCTATAAGCCCTTAGCCTAAGATGTTTGGTCTGACACTGATTCCTGATTTGTCTGACTACTAGTTATGAATCTCCCAGAAATTTTAAACTTTGTATATTCATGTTCCTGGCTGTCTGTAATCCAATCAAAAGTGCTTCATATTCAGCCACATTATTTGTGGCTTCATATTCTAGTTTGAATGACAATGGCACCCATCTGCCTGCAGGAGAAATCAGTAGCACTCTAGCTCCATTTCCTTCTCTTGAATTTGCTCCATCAAAATGTAATGTCCATACTCTTGCTTCATGTCCTGCTGAAGGCTGCTCAGTCTTGATCTGGAAAAAGGGTGGTTCATGAGCATAATCCCGATCTTCTTCCAGCATTAAGCATGAAAAATATATTTCCTTACTATAAACTGGTGAATTTACAGAATTGTCAGCCTTAGTCACCAACTTAACAAATCTAGTCTCCCTGTATAACCTCCTCTCTTGGCCACAAAAAACTGGGATAGTGGCATATGTTAAATCCATTTTAATTGTTCCACCAATTTTTGTTCCCCAGGACCTTGACAGCAACATACCAAAACGAGCGGGGATGTCTGCTACCACTATGTCCATTACCACACTTTTTGCTGGGATTTGGGCCAAATTGACTACCAAATCCTTGATCATCCCCAAGCATTTAACTTTTTTGGAATCAAATGAGTAAAGGTCTTTGTATGGACGTGTGATTTGTAAACCTAGTTGTTCCATGACTGACAGAGGCATAAGATTATGGGAAGCTCCAGAATCTAGCATACAGTTATGTAATAGTAGGTCATGGATTACTAGAGACACATAAAAGGGGGGAGTAGAAGGATCTATCTCCTCAACATGTGGGCCAAAAACTACCATGGGTCTCTCTTCTTGAAGGTTGAGACTATCTGGGATGATGGGTGCTTCTGGAGGGAGCATGAAAGATGTGACTTGAGATTGATATGTTGGTTGTTTCAACAGTTCAGTCAAGGGGACTGGGATTTTGACCTTTTCAAGTTCTTTCTGCAGACTGAAAGCAGGAGGGGACTTTTCTATCACAACCTCTTTTGACTCTTTATTTTCAACTGGGGGCTGGGCTTCTTTGGACACAGATTTTTCATTAGGAGAAGTGACAGCTTTTGAGGAGGAAGGAATTTGATCATTAGACTGCAAAGGTTTGTTTAGAGGCTGCTTACCTTTGTCTGTAGCTATCTACATTGTAGACTCCTTCTGAACAGGTGCTTCCTTCTGGGGCAGCTCTTCTTCTTGCTCTTGGGTACGAGTCCTCTTCCTAGAAGATCTGAGATCATATCTTCTATTGAAATGTGCTTGCATGAAATCATCAAATTATTTACAATAATGATCAAATTCTGCTTCCTCAGCGTCTCCGATCTTTTCTTCTTTTTGCAATGAGCACCCAGCTTCATCATTCCCTTGCAAAGGGCATTCTTCTCCGTCACTATTTGAAAAGGCAAGATTTGCATCCTCCAGTCCATAGGCAGCATCTTCAGTGGAGTCATCTACCGGACCTTCCAGGTAAAATGGATGTGGCACTTGATCTTGCTGCTCCTTTGATTCCCTTGGAAATATTTGCAAAGGTGGTTTCCTGTACTGAGGATTATATCCTCTGCTTGGAGCATTCTGGAAATTCCTGAAGGCTGAATTCTTGGCCTCCAACTCAAGCTTAACCATGTTCTTAATTAATTTTCTCATTTCTTCCATTTTGTCTGAGTCTCTGTCTTGGTTAGAAGTAGATACCTCCTCTTTGCCCCTTCTTCTAGAATCTTGTTTAGATTTTCCTTTTGATTTACCAGTGGAGGCAAAGTTTGCTTCCAACTCTAATGCATCTGCCTGAGCATCATCCAGAGTAGCAGGTTTTCTTTCTCTGAGAGAGAAACCAAATTCTGAATCAAAGGCTGCTACAAAAACCACTTTAGCAGCAGTCTGATGAGGTTTCATATCAGCAGGGAGACTCAGATATAATTTATTAAACCTCTTGATAAATTCTGACACTCCTTCATTTTGTCTTTTCTTTAGTGTATTGAACTCAATGAGAGAATTTCCATGATCTTTCTTCTCTCCCCATTTCCTGAGAAAAGTGTCTTCCATATTATCCCAAGTGGTAATAGAACGCCCAGCCAATGTCTTAAACCATTTTCAAGCTTCACCATCCAGATATTGTACAAACAGTCTTAAAACTACATCCAAATGTTCAACATTAAAGTTCTCTACAAAGGAGCAGAAAGTCTCAAGATGTTTTTGAGCATCAATTTCATTTTCTCCATTGAATCTGGGCAAGACCTTCAGATAGTCTTGGGGCATATCATTCAGCACTTGGGGTAATGCCAGGGGAGCATATTTATTCATCAAGAAAGCTGGAACATTGGCCATTGGAGGAGGTGGAGGTAGTACAATAGTTTGATGAGTATAAGGAGGAGGAGGAGGTGGAAGTGGAGTATGAATAATAATAGGAATGTACTCAACTGCAGCTTGAGGAGTTGAGGGGAACAAAGGTCTATTTACAGCAGATACTTCGGTTACTTCCTTGACCTCTTCAACTTCAGGAGTAGGGTGAAGACTGTTTTTATTTATGATACCCTCTCGAGGTGGACTATCTGAATAATAATAATCAATATCTCCCACAGTGGAGTCGGGAATTTTCAACTAAGAATCTTGAGAGGAGGAGGAAGGAAAATCTTCTACAGGCACTTCAGGAATTTGGGAACGGGCTGATTTCCTTTCCCTCCAATTTCTTCTATGTATAATCTGGTCAAGGTCAGCCGCTGAAGGTGTCTTTGGCTTAGACGAATCTGACCTCAAGTGTGGCTTACGAGGAGCCAGGACTGCAAATGGATTTATCAAATAAAAAACAAAATTGTGGAGTCGCCAAGGTGAGGGATCTACAACTCTCAACTCTCCATGCTCACCTACTTAGAGAGTGAATATGATTTTTTTCGAGGCCCAGGGATTCTAATTTTCTTAAATTCATCCCCCGCAACGACGCCAGAAAGATGTTGTCGCTCCTAGAGACAACCTAGAGTTGTGATAGACTAGTGCCTAGGACATCTTAGCATAGCAAGGAGCATATAATATAATGGATAAAGTTGTCAGCTTCAGCTCACATGCTATCTCCTGTAAACAAGGAAATGAAATAGAATGGGACCAAACTCTCAGAAACTGACACAAGAAAAGGGATACTACAGAGGCAAGATGTAGAACTCCAATATAAAAGCAACAGACAATTCAGAGACAGCTTACTGCAAAGCGGGTCGATTCAGAAATAATTCACAGACATAAAATATCAGAAGATGTATGTAGTGAAAGAAATGTTGAGAAGATACTAGTTAACGTTGAACTGATGCCCAGATATACAATACCACCATGCATGGGCTTATCAATCTAAGAATCCATACATGATAATAGCATTTCACAGCACCTCTGACAATATAGCGGAGAAGTATGGTGGCTGAATAATGGAGACGAGAATATCATGCAAAGGCCATATTTAAAGCACTTGACTAATCCTAGTATGGGCATCAACTAGGATGAATCCTTACCAGAAATCAGTGAGCCACTCGCATTCCAAAACATGATACAGGAAAGATGGATGAGATGAAATGATATATTAAATAACATATAAAAGAGAGTTACAGACTGTGAAATACCAAATACCAAAATCCTCTTTGACAAACAGAACTCCTCCTCACTGAGACCCTATGGGCTTTGAGCCTTCATACAAGAATTTTACAAAATGTATGCAAAAAGCCTTTCACTGCATAATTTTCTGATAAAAATCTGGAACCCTTACAATGCGTTTCTTCATGGTTTTTATAGGGGAAACCAGAAACCTAGTAAAAGAGGTAGGTGATGAACATTTAATTTGCATAATTAAGTCAAAATGGCTAAAAAATTTGCACCCATGCTGCTGAATGACTGTGTTGTGCCGTTGGTACTCTGTGGCCTGCTAACTGAAGTAAATGCTCTAGGAAAGTTTCTTCGGGGGCACGTCAAAAAATTGAAATCATATTGACATTTCGTCCTTTCCTGGAGAGAAAACTCTGCTGAATTAAAGCCTTGAGGGTATTGTTTTCTGTATATCGTACCCTTTGTAGGCTAGACCCTGAATTAAGATTGAAAATCTTCAATATTGGACACTGAGTTCTTGGATCTTCCACTAATACTCTTTGCCGCAACATTAATGTCTTCATCTGCAAAAATCTACGCTAGGAGTAACTCCGGAGGGTTTGATAGGTTTTAACCCTGCATCTTTCAATGAAAGTCGTGTTGTAACAGCTTCCCAAATCCTTTTTCCATAAATTTTGCCTCTGAAAAATTGTCCTTTGACGTGCGCTCCATCAAATAAATTAAGATTGTGAGTCATGATAGTTCTCCATGGCTAAATACCTGCAAAATCCGCAAACTCATTAAATAAAGCCATGCACGGGAAGGTGAACACAGTGGGAAAAATGGCAAGGTTAATGGAAATAGTCATGGAAACTGTGGTATGATGAAACGACGTAGGGTGGTGGAAAAATGCAGCGTGAAGATGATGGGTGAGCTGATGAACGCTTGCACAGCAAAAAATCGCGCGAGGAACCTTTGAATATGGCCTCTGAATGCATATACTATGAGGGGTGGACGAATATACGACAGAAAACACGTGGAATGATGATGTGGAGACATGGGGTCAATGGCGGGCGTATGACTAAATATGGGCCATTCGATTTCAGGGGAGATCGACGGTTGAAAAAGGCATTGGAAGCGATTAACAGTGGGCCAGGGGTACGATTTCTCATTTTTATCATTCGTGCAGCTTCGGAGCGCGATGGCCGTCGGATGAAGCCCCTAATATCGGATGGTTGTGATGAATATCGCTGCGCATCTTTGTTCGAATGATAATGCGTGATGGAGAGCGGTATTGGGGTCGTACGCAGGGACGCGTGGCATGCGTTGAATGGAATCGCTGGCCCGCGGAGAATTACCGCCTACCGTTGAAAGGCGGTGCGATATAAACCACTGGTTTTGAACAGTATTTGGAGCGCGGGGACCACCAGGGCAGGAGAGATGCGGTACGTTGATCTATGGTTTGATCGGACGCCCAGAACGCGTCCGATATGCATTCGGTAAGCGCCTTTCAGCCTGTAGCGTGGTTATAGCCTTTGGTCGCGCAGAGTAAGAAAACAGAGGGGCTAGGGCCGATAGGGCTAAACCTTAAATATTTCAAAAATATGAAATTTTCAGCCATTTATAATGGATTTTAGAGGCGGGAAATGGTAATGATAGGCTTGAGAATGGTTTTCCACGGCTGCAAAGGGGGGAATATGAGAGCTCTAAGCCAGATTGCCTGTAAAATTTTATGTGAAACGGATTATGATCAACACGTTCGAACCCAACGGGACCTCTCCCAAAATTTTAATGCACAGTTCAAGGGCCACGTGGCGGCCTCAGGGCTAGCCACGTGGCACCTTCCAATTGGCCCCCAAGAAACTACATACAACCAACTCTCCAATAGGATCGTGCCACTTTTCAACCTTGGATTGGTTCTGAGGAAGGAATATTCCTCTTAATATTCCTTTTTTTGACTGTGCATCCTCCATGCTGACTGGGCATCCCAATCAATCTTGTCGCAAAATTTAGTTGTTTGGGATTTCGATCAGAACGCGATATCTCCCTCATACGACATCAGTTTTTCGAACCGTTCACGGTGTCGGAATCAGGAAGATGAGATCTACATAACCATCCTAGTTTCAACCCAATCTTGTAACTTTCAATTTTGAGCAAAATTTATGAACTAAATTGAAAAATATTCCATGTATGCTGACTGGGCTAAATTGAAAAATATTCCTTGTATGCTGATTAGGATTCCATGTCATCAGCCTATCACTGTTTTGCAAATTTTTAGCTATTTAGGAAAACAAACAACAAGCTCTATCTCCTTCATTCGGACTTTGTTTTTGATGAAATGAATTGTGCTAGATTCCTAGCAACGAGATATTCATTGTTCAATTTCCAATCAATTCTGAGCAATTTCATTTTTGAGATTATACACTGGTTGCCTGATCATTCCTCCCCATTAGAAGCCTTTTGGACCCCAAAATATTTTTTATTATTGATCATGTGGATGAGGGTACTATTTCCTCACCCTTCCAATCTGTATCCACTAAAATTTTCCTAATTTCATCAAATGGATCTTTTCATAAGAACTTAACTTTTTCCTTGACTCTTGCAACCCTCTCTTTCTATCATTCACATCGTCATGTTGCAATTCCCATGAATTTTCAGAGCAGCAATCTATTCTTGCAGAAACCATCTTGTTCCTACCTCAGTCATTAATGAAAGGAAACTTAAAAATTGTCTCACCTTGCACACTGTCGCCATGGCAATTCTTAGTTGATATCGCTTTGTACTTGTGTCGACTCTTGACCAAGTATATTCACCATCGCCATGTGCCTTTTGGAAACCAAAAACAAGAATTTTTGGAACCCATGCCTTCTTTGTGAAACTGCTTTGTTTCTTTCTCTTTGACCTTTGCACTCTCTTGCATCGACATCTTGTTTCAAACACTGCTCAACACTGATGTTAACTGCTGCAAATGTTTTAATTCTTGTTCATCTCCTTTCAAAGGAAACATGTTAAAGTCCTGAAACATCTCATTATAGGCATAAGAAACCTTAATGAAATCAAATTGGTCATTCGATGCATCTTTTTGAAAGGTTTGGTTCAAAACATCTCTATGTTTGATCATCAACAATGTCAAATTCTGACTTGCATTCACTATCCTCTTCATTTCTCTTGCATGTATAAGAGACAAACTTGTCTTCTTCTTATGCGCTCTAATTATGTACTCAATACCATCTTTAAACAAGTGATACTTATTCTCATGGGGATTAAATAGTGCTTTCATATCATACAGATAAAAGGACTTCCCAATACAATACTTTATATCTCAAGCGACATCACATCAAGTTCAACTTCATAAAGAAAGTTTGAATTGATGGCGAATCTTAGTATGCACTTCCTTGTAACCTGAATTTTTTCATTCTTGCATATCCACCCTAAAGGATAAGGTCTTTAATGTCTAACAATTTCTAGGTTTAGCTGCTTAACCAAGTCTTTGAAAATCAAGTTAGCTTGTGACACACTATCAAAAAGTGTATCAATCTTGGTATGTTTAGAGACAACTCTAATATGGAAAAGTTCAATTATTGTATCTTCATCTTGAGTAACATTGGAACAATTTGAAGAAATAGTGGTTTCTATATGCTTACCTTTCAAACCCATGGCTGTAATATTTGTCTCATCTCCTAAATCTAACCCTAAGTCATGTTCAACAATAGCAACAATTTTCCCCTTTTCTTTGGCTTTCATTTTGTTTGGATTCAACTCTGAATGAAGTTTCCAACAGTGGTATTCATCATGGCCATTCTTCAAACAATTTTTACATGTGATTTTTTCCTTCTCTCTTTTAACAAAGCTATTTATCTTTCCTCTTCCATTAAACTTGCCATTTCCTTTACCCTCACTATCACTTTTCTCATCTATGTTTTGTTTCCCTCTTGCTTCTAAGTGTGTGGCTTGAACACAAACCTCATCTATTTTTGTGGGATTAAAAATGATAATAGTGTGCCTAAGGTAACTATGCAAACCCCCAATTTACTTTAACAAAGTTTCTTGAGAATATAAATTAATACCCAAAATAAGAGCTCTTCTCCTAAATTCATGAGTATAATCTTGCACACTTTGGCCCTTTCAATTGTCTAAAATTTTGCGAGTCCGTAATTTCCTTTTTCATGTAAGATAATGGATAGAATTTCCTTTTAATGGCAGCAATAAAACTTGACCAAGACATAGAGATCTTACCGTATTTTTTAATCTCTTCTTGACTCCTTTCTTCCCACCATACAAGTGCAGATCCTTCCATCCTCAAAGAATCCAATTGAATCTTTATGTCATCTTCATGAAGGTTCTGAATTCTGCCATACACCTTCAATTGACGTATCCAATTTTCCAATCTTTCTGCATTTGTCTCGCCATTATACATTTGAAGCTCAAATTTGACATCAAGTTTGAGTAAGGGTGTTTTTCCTTCTGTGGCTTTTGAGTGAGTATGTGTGATTTTTGTGGTGGAAGTGGAAGATGATTTTGATGACAATTATGAGGATGATGATGGTGGTGGAGATGGAGGTGGCTTCTCTACACTACCCTTTGAACTATTCTCTTCATCCTTCTTGTCATCTAAAGTTCCTTCTCTATATGGAGGCTTAGAACCTTTTCCAGCCATCCCAACAGTAAATGCATCAAAAATAATTTTAACCATCCTCTTTATGTCATTAAAGTCTCTCTTGACATTATCCTCTTCTGAATGACCTTAATTTTGTCTAACACCTAACATGATTGCTATGGATTCAAGCTCAAATTCTAGTGCTTCTACCAATTCAACCAACTCAGCGTCTAGTGCAACTAGTAGATCTTCAATCTTAGCTTCTTGAGACAAAACTTGAGGTGCTTCAAGTGCAGCTATGAGTGACACTTTGGGTGGAGATGGTGCTCTTGTGGCTCTCTTTCTTCTAGTCCTAATCTCACGACTTGCAACATAAAATTTCCCTTCACCTCTCTGCAACTTTAACCTTGTAATCATCACAAATTTTAAACCATTAAACTTGCACAAAACTCAAGCAACTATCAAGCAAATAACCTTGCCATTCAACCAAGCTCTGATACCAACTTGATCTCAGTATGAATGTTAGTTTTGTTGTGCTAATTTCATCTTCAAATTTATAATTTATTTGCTTATATTATGCTTGATGTACATAAGTTTCCTTGTTGTTTACATGTGTCAAACAAGTAAATTAGTTGAGTTTTATGAGTGAATTCAAGAGCATAAAATATGAAATACATATGTTGAACAACAGCAAACCATCACAATTGATCCATCAACACAGAGTTTTGATGAAGGAGTTCACCCCTCTGGTCTAGCTTCCATGGCTTGGGCCTCTATATTAGCTCAAAAGTGAAAAAATTGTTATTTACATTCACCTAAAGCCCCTGAAACCTACTTTAATGGCTCCATAATTTCCAAAACATTCAAAAATGATTCTTCATTCTCTCAATTTGGTCTTCAGTTGATCTAGGCAAGGCCTTCCCTCCTCGTGGCCCTGGGTTTTTTTCTCTTCAAAGTGACAAACAAAACCTTTATAATTGCTCCTCTCCCTCTGAAACCTATACAAATGGATTCATAACATACCAATCTACTAGGAATGACTCTTTTTGAGCCAAAATTGGTCGAAAATTGCTCCATATATGCTTCATTTAATTTTCCTAGGAAATCTCCTCCAAATCTGGAGAAGACTCCACATAAGTCCACCAAGAATCCGCCAGTTTTGGAGGTGCCCCTAAAACTCCACCAAGTTAAACTCCTGTTTAATTAATGTAAAACTGAATTAATTGGGATAAGTGTGGTTAATGGCGCACTAAGCGTGTTTTTACAAATCATATTAATTAGCGCATAATCGTGGTTTTTAAGGGTTAATAAACCTAGATTAACATTAATATCTGTGCAAACAAAACTATGCTCCCGCTTGGTCTGGTGGCTTGGACGCATGGGGAGGGGGTTGGCCCCCTCCAAACCCCTACTGTCAAATCCATTTGAAAATAAATATATGTGGCCGCCCATCCTTTACAAGGACTACGTCGTGGCCTAGTGGTAAGCCATAGCGCTATGGTGGGGGAGGTCGTGGGTCGAACCCCAACCTCCACCCGAACTCTGTATAATATTTTTTCCCGACTTACCATAAGGTTTCATACATAATGTATAGTTCATGTGCCATATATGATATTAAATCCGCCATATAAAACCTTTGAAATATATTAAACCTCGAACTATGGTAAATGTAATGTAGACCTTTGGATATATAAATGATTGCACCCACCATATCTTATAACATAATTTGATCACCGGACTTTGGAATAATATGTGATGAATTCTACCATTGGAGAGGGTCCACCAGAGGGAGAACGTGGTGGCCCCTGGCTACACCACATGTCAGCCTTTGGTTGGGTTGTCCCTCATATATAAAAAAAAAAATAATTCAATCTTAGGAGCAGATATATAAAAAAAAAAATCACCCTCAAACCAATTCGGTGAATTCTACACTGACACTTGTCACAGTGTCATTGGGCGATACTGAATAATATTCCATGTATGCTGACTGGGCTACCAAGTCACTAAACTGCCACTGTTCTGCAAAGTTTTAGATGTTTAGGAAAACGAGCAGCAGGCTCTATCTCCTTCATCCGGACTCCATTTTCGACGAAACGAATTGCGTCGAATTCCTAGTGACGATCTCTTCACTGTTGTTTATTTTCCAATCAATTTTGATCACTTTCATTTTTGAGCTTTTACACTGAGCACCTGTTCATTTCTTGTCTTCTTCTTGTTCAAGAACAACGCGTATGGCTTTGTCTAATGCATTTGAGGAGATGTGAAAAGGTAGCTCCCAGTTTGGTCCTATTAATATTGGTGTTGTCGAAACGAGTTTCTTGAGATCTGAAAATGAAACATCACAATTTTCATACCATTAAAATTTGCATTTCCTGTTAAAGTATAAGAAGGTGCAACTATATTTGAAAATTGTTCTAGAAATCTGCGATAGAGCCCTTCATAACCTAGAAAACTAAATACCTCATTTTATGTGTGGGGTATAGGTAACTTAAGGATTACCTCAATTTTGGCTGGATCCACCTAAATCCTTGCATCAGAAATATAGTTCCCTAAATCCACACCTTCATTCATCATCATGTGGCACTATTAAGTTCTTAAACACAATCTGGTAGCAATACATCATTCAAGGAATTTCTCTAAATTCTTCAAAGCTTGCTCAAATTCATGCTCAAACGGGGAGAAATCATCCATATACAACTCAAGTCCCTCATTGATTAGGTCGGAAAAAATACTCAAGACTTATCTTTGGAACGTCGTTGGAGCATTACACAGTCCAAAGGGTAAAACTATGTATGTGAATGTACCCCATGGACAGGTAAACGTGGTTTTATCTTGATCTTCTGGAGCAATCTGAATTTGATTGTAACCACTGAAACCATCTAGAAAAGAAAATAATTTCTTCCCAACTAAAGTATCAAAATCTTGGTCTATGAAAGGAAGGGGAAAATGGCCTTTTTGGGTAGCTTTATTTAGTTCTCTATAATCTACACAAATTCTCCATTTCCCGTTTTTCTTAGGGATGAATACTAATGGGGAAACCCACTGGCTATCTAAATTTGGGTATATGAAGTTTACATCCACCGAATTCTGCAATTCTTGTTTCATAATATCCCCGAGGTGTGGATTCAACATCCTTTGGGGCAACCTGTTGGCTATATGATGCAATGTGTTGTCCTTGATGGCAACCTACTTGATGAAGTTGTCCTTGATGGAAACTGACTTGATGAGCTATCTTTGGATAAGCAACCTATTTGTTAATAATGTAAATCTAATGTATCTACAGAGCAGTTCAGAAGTAACAAAGAAAGAAATTCTAGTAAGTGCCAGAGTAATGATGAATTAGATATGTTACAAAGCATACACGGGTTTTTAAAGGCAAAGTAGTGTATGTACGCGGAAAAGTACGTACCAAGTAGCATATGCCTATTTGCGCTCTAAATTTATAAAACCAGGGGACATTACCATGGTATTGGCCCACTGTATTGAGCGTTGGATTATCTATTTGATCCCGTCCAGGAATACCATCAACAGTTGAGTGGTTTTGACTCATGGTATTGAAAAAGGCTAAATCTATATAAGGAGAAGAAGATCATAGTGCAATGGTGTGCATGTGCAAGGGTTGTTAATAAATAAATATCTTTAAGAGATATCTGCATGGTTGAACTATGATAGATCTGAATCTATGATGCACTTATGGATATGATGAAGGTTCAAGATCTCTAGATCTAGAAATGATGAATCTCTAGGATGATTTGCAAAAGAAATGATGAAGATCTGGCGCAATTCTGATCAAGAAATTGAAGAAATTTGGGTAAGTTTATAGATCTGGTATGTTCTGCAAAGTTTATCTTTTTCAGATCTATACGCTAGTTTGTCTCGGTAAAAGCGCGTATATACGCGGGTTCACTTAATGAAAAGCGCGTATGGAAGTTAGGGTTTTTGAAGAATAAAATACACAGAAGTATACATGGGTTGATGTGCAGGAAAGCGCGTATGTATGCGGCTTCAGTAAATAAAAGTAGCATATGATATTTGAATCAATATCTGTTCAGGGTTGAGTTTGTATCTGCATATCTATTCTGAAGTCCGGGTTTTAATGAATACTTCACTCTGAAGTATTTCTGCATGGAATGGGTAACAGTTTATTGATTGATCTGAATTAATAATGTACCTATGAAGAAAATCATGAAGAGGGATCTCTAGATCTGAAATGACTATGTATTTTCTAGATCTATGGAATGTTTAGATCTGTGATCTGGTGAATATTTGCTGAAGTAGAGGGTGAAATCTGAGTTATCTTTTCTAAGAGCTGCATAGTTCTGAAAAGTTACAGATCTATACACATGTTCATCTCAGCAAAAGCACGTATATATGCAGGTTTGTTTCAGCAAAAGCGCGTATACGCAGTTTTGTCTCGGTGAAAGCGCGTATATACGCAGGTTCAGTGAAGTAAAAGCACGTATGGAATCTAGGTTTTTGCTGAAGTGTGTGGAATGAAATGCCTGATCTGTTTTGTTGTTTTACTAATGTATTCATACAGTTCTAGGTTTTTTGAATGTTGAATATGCTGTTGATTATGTTGATTGAAGATCAAGTTGTTGGTTTATTGGTTGATGGAGTTGTAAGTTTCAGTTTGATGTATGGAGTGGGTCCAGTCTGAAAATCTGATGAAAAGTGGCCTACAAGGTATGTTGTGTGGAAGTTGTTGGATCCAGTATGAAAATTGATGAAACGTGGTCCATGGTGGTACTGAGGATCGAAGCCTTCAGTTAGGGGGTTGGAGCTCCCTTCTAGTAGTGGCTGGAGAATGATAGAAGCATGGAAAATTTTAGGGGCGAATTTTAGCCCAAAGGCGAATTTTAAGGGATTTTCAATTTTAATAGGGCGAATTTTTTATATAAAACCCATTTTATATAGTTTAATAAAGTTAGCCCAATAATTATTTTAAAAATAATTAATTATTAAATATTAGCCCACCAAAAAAGCCCATAAAACTTAAAAAATGAAATTCGCCCCCGATTTTCATTGGATTGAGCAGATTTCCATGGCATTCACCTAGATTTACAGGGTCGGAGGGAGGGATTAGAGTGATTCACCCCATTTTTTCACTATTTCGTTGGAATTTAGGAGGTGGTTGGGGCTTTGTGCACAGGCTTGCCGATCTTCTTGCTGGGCATAGCGCTAAGCTTCATTCTATCGATTTAGGGTAAATTTTTATTTCAGTAATTACCGTGAGAATTTAGTGAGAATTTCTTGCACTGTGTGGGAAATGCGTGTGAAATTTTGGAGATATGGTTGAGGGATATGCAGCCGATATGCCGCCAGAGATTCAGAGATGGAGCTTGGACATTAATGGAGGAGAATGGCATCACGATAATCATGAAGTCTCACAAATATCTCCTTCCGAGCCAACCATTGATGCTGAGCTCCTCTGAAATGGAGTTATAACCATTTACTGAGCGCAGCAGAAAATTTCTTGAGAATGCAGACATTCCTATGGAAACGTTGGTAGAAATGTGGAGCACAAAGGTGTACAGAGCAAAGGGAAGCAATGTATAAAGAAACAGAATATCGAAAGTTCCTAAGAATATTTGGAATGGTTAGGGAGGAGATCACATCTTCTGGGAGTTGCATCCATACCTAGACAGCTCAACTGACGGATGCCAGGCTTTCTCTGATCAGATAATTTGTTGATACATGTACAAAGGTTTTGTCTTATGACATGGATTGAAACAACTGTTAGGAAGGAATGGTTAGATGTTCTGGGAAGACGACTTTATGCAAGAGGAATGGAGACTCCTTTCTATGAGGAGAGGGCCCAGTTAATTTGGTATAATTTTCTGAACAATTTTGAAGACCAAAACAAAGGGTTGAAGCCAGCCAACAACAACAATATTTCTAGAGCAAGGCGAAGTTATTTGGGGAAGCCATTCTACCACTTGGGTTTGTGAGCTTTTTCTGGGTTTTTTTAGTTGAGGTGTGAGGAGCCTTCCTCTAATTTTTCATAATTTTTGAAGCAATTTTGAAGGTTCATTTTACAGTTTTCCTCTAGCATTAGTGGCGGCAGAAATTTCTGAGAAATGCATTTGGACAGATTGAGCGATTTCAGCTGGAGATTTTATTTAGATTCTCACTTGGGTATTGCGTGCTTGTAGTAGCAAGCCCGGGTTCTATCATTTCACTCCATTGTACTCATTTCTAGCTTAAAATTTAATAAAATGGCTCAACAATTTGCCTCATTTCTTTGCGTTGTAGCTAGTGCATGTTTTGGTACTCACTGTTAATTTTCCAATTAAGAACATTACATTGCACTGAGTACTCCCTTAGGTTTATGCATAAAGCTCGTTTAATATCTGTAGAAGGGAGCATGCCTGTCTTTACCAATACAATCATTCCTTGACTTAACTGCAATATATTCTGAGCATAAGGTTTCATTTCTGTATTCAAAAGTAAAATATTGACTTTCATGCCAGATAACATGGATCTCGACTTTTCATATACAGAAGGACGTCTGGCATCAGATTAACACCTTGTACTCCAATAGTGTTTTGAACTGTGACATCAATTATGAGAGTGAAACAGTGAACACCAAGGGCACCACACACCTTCATATCAGCTTGGATTTCTGTACTTGATCCTGAATCTGAACCAGCAAAAATGAGCATGTGTGGAACCTTGCCCCTCTTTGAACTGTTGTTAAACATATATCTCTCGAAAATAACTACACCAATAGCTCCTCAGATGTGCCTTTCTAATGTGTGTAAGCTACAATATGGTTCCCAGAGTAGGTTCCTTCAACACACAAGGATTTTTTCAATCAGATTGAAAACACTGATGAAAAATGCACCCCTCTTTGAACTCGAGGTATTTATCGTCCATAATCTTTCTAGTCCATTATTCAAGATGTTTTCAAGCCTATGTATAATTGCATGCCAGTTGCAAATGGTGCCATCTTTTGAGCCTGTGATGATGATAGGCAACTCAACGTGAAAACAAACTCTAGGGACATTGTACATATGTCCTTCAAGCGTTTGGACATATGATTCTGTTTAGTAGCCCCATATTTTTTTCTATTTGATCATCAAACCCTTGTAATAAGATGTGGTCTGTCACCTCCTGTAGAGTAGTCAACACAATTTTCACCTTTCATGTGTGCCTCAAGTGTAAAATTTTACATCTGGAGAGCCAAGGTTCCATATCTTGATGGTGAAGTCCATATAATGAAACACTTGCGAGTTTCATTGTCACAAAATTTCTCAACAATTGATAGTGTTGTCAAGTAAGCACTATTGCTTGTACCAAAAACAATAAATTAATTCTCCTTTAGGACTTCTTTAAGGTCGCCCAAAGAAACGGTAGGAAACATTTCTGATTCTGAAAAACATATTTCAGGTCACCAATCTTCATATCCTCTCAGACAATGGGTTGTTCACTTATGCTCCAATGAGATCCCTGTGCATACCGGGTATCATCCAAGACAAGGGATCTCACTACATCAGCTTCTACATGTTTGCCACAGTCATCATCAGCCCCCATATTAATATTTTTATCATGACTCTCACCATCCATGTTGTAATAAGGGTCTTCATGAATGGCTTTGAAATTCAAATTTTTATGCACTCGTTAATTCATAAAGTTTTCCCTCAATGGTATCACTTTTCTTACCCATTGTCCAGTATGGATATATGTTACTAGAACTATTGTTAGCCATAGGGAGGAGGAGTGTTCTCCTTGCTTGAAGCTCATGACATTCATGGGACCAGCTTGTAACAAGATCATTCTCATGTTTGATATGATTGTAGTTATCATAAATGGAATTTCTTTCAAAGCACATCACATACGGTCTTGGATTCATCTGTAAAAAAATTTCACATCCCTCGAATTCTTCATCTGCATCCAACACTAGATATATTTCAATGGTGGCTTCATTTTTTTGGCCGGTAATGCTACCTTTTTCAATTTCTAGGCTCAGAGCCTCACCTATAGCAGCAACAACAAAATCATAACTTGAAGCATCATCCTCTGAGTTGTCTTTTTTATCTAGAATGTTTTATTTGGTGAGACAGAGAAAAACATCATTGCCAAACTAATGCATATTACTGCCCAAAAGAGTGATAGTTCCAGCAACATCAAGATTTTGTCTTACTGTCATCATTGCTCTTATGGTATTCATGGATGTCCATGGTTGCATAATGCTCATCATGGTTAAATTCCTGTCCTTTCTCTGAGACAACAAATACATCGTCATGCTTTGGGGTACTAGTTGGAAAACGTTAGTGGTTTTCTCTTTCAATGGTGGCTTCATTTATTTGGCTAGTAATGCTGCCTTTTTCAATTTCTAGGCTCAAAGCCTCACCTGTAGCAGCAACAACATAATCATAACTTGAAGCATCATCCTCTGAGCTGTCTTTTTTATCTGAAATGTTTTATTTGGTGTGACATCCAAAAACATTATTGTCAAACTTATGCATATTAGTGCCCAAAAGAGTGATAGTTCCAGCAACATCAAGATTTTATGTCATACTGTCATCATTGCTCTTATGGTATTCATGGATGTACATGGTTACATAATGCTCATCATGCTTAAATTCCTCTTCTTTCTCTGAAACAGCAAATACATTGTCATACTTTGGAGTATTAGTTGGAAAACCTTAGTGTTTTTCTCCCAAGTGTAGCACACCATCAAGGAGGTCAAATAGAACTTTTACCAGTGCTTCATCTTCATATTCATCAATGCTTTCATTGCCTTAAAAAATACTAAGAAGGTCCTCCTCTCGCAGGGTCACCAATAGGACTTGGTAAGTGTTAAAAAATATGAAATATTGGCCCCAATGCTTAAGAAACTCTCTAATAAAAACCTTAAGAGGAGGAATGCACCTTGCACTATAGGAATACTTGACCCAGTCCCTTTGGATCTTAATGTCTTCCATTGAATTTGGAGACATACCTCATAAGTGACAAGACATGGGCCCTGAATTTCTGAAGTCTCCTTTCTATGCCTGTTATGTTCATGTCAATGCATCGACTTTAAGCTCAAAGAAATCTGAAATTCAGAATAAAGGAATTCACAATGTCTTTAGGTGGAGGTGGCCATGATACACAGCAAAAATCAACACGATCTAGAATTAAAAATCAACATTTCTTTGTTGTACTAATTTGTGTTTGCATGGTGACATTTTAATTGTTGTAGCTAGTGCATGTTTTGGTACTCACTGTTAATTTTCCAATTAGAAACATTACATCGCACTGAGTACTCCATTAGGTTTATGCATAAAGCTCGTTTAATATCTGTAGAAGGGAGCATGCCTGTCTTTACCAATACAATCATTCCTTGACTTAACTGCAAAATATTCTGAGCATAAGGTTTCATTTCTGTCTTCAAAAGTAAAATATTGACTTTCATGCCAGATAACATGGATCTCGGCTTTTCATATAAAGAAGGACGTCTCGCATCATATTAACACCTTGTAATCCAATAGTGTTTTGAACTGTGACATCAATTATGAGAGTGAAACAGTGAACACCAAGGGCACCACACACCTTCATATCAGCTTGGATTTCTGTACCTGATCCTGAATCTGAACCAGCAAAAATGAGCACGTGTGGAACCTTGCCCCTCTTTGAACTGTTGTTAAACATATATCTCTCGAAAATAACTGCACCAATAGCTCCTCAGATGTGCCTTTCTAATGTGTGTAAGCTACAATATGGTTCCCAGAGTAGGTTCCTTCAACACACAAGGATTTTTTCAATCAGATTGAAAACACTGATGAAAAATGCACCCCTCTTTGAACTCGAGGTATTTATCATCCATACTCTTTCTAGTCCATTATTCAAGATGTTTTCAAGCCTATGTATAATCACATGCCAGTTGAAAATGGTGCCATCTTTTGAGCCTGTGATGATGATAGGCAGCTCAACGTGAAAACAAACTCTAGGGACATTGTAAATATGTCCTTCAAGCGTTCAGACATATGATTCCGTTTAGTAGCCCCATATTTTTTTCTATTTGATCATCAGACCCTTGTAATAATATGTGGTCTATCACCTCCTGTAGAGTAGTCAACACAATTTTCACCTTTCATGTGTGCCTCAAGTGTAAAATTTTACATCTGGAGAGCCAAGGTTCCATATCTTGATGGTGCAGTTCATCTAATGAAACACTTGCGAGTTTCATTGTCACAAAAATTTCTCAACAATTGATAGTGTTGTCAAGTAAGAACTATTGCTTGTACCAAAAACAATAAATTAATTCTCCTTTATGACTTCTTTAAGGTTGCCCAAAGAAACGGTAGGAAACATTTCTGATTCTGAACAACATATTTCAGGTCACCAATCTTCATATCCTCTCAGACAATGGGCTGTTCACTTATGCTCCAATGAGATCCCTGTGCATACCGGGTATCATCCAAGACAAGGGATCTCACTGCATCAGCTTCTACATGTTTGCCACTGTCATCATCAGCCCCCATATTAATATATTTATCACGACTCTCACCATCCATGTTGTAATAAGGGTCTTCATGAATGGCTTTGAAATTCAAATTTTTATGCACTCGTTAACTCATAAAGTTTTCCCTCAATGGTATCACTTTTCTTACCCATTATCCAGTATGGATATAGGTTACTAGAACTCTTGTTAGCCATAGGGAGGAGGAGGGTTCTCCTTGCTTGAAGCTCATGACATTCATGGGACCAGCTTGTAACAAGATCATTCTCGTGTTTGATATGATTGTAGTTATCATAAATGGAATTTCTTTCAAAGCACATCACATACGGTCTTGGATTCATCTATAAAAAAAATTCACATCCCTCGAATTCTTCATCCGCATCCAACACTAGATATCTTTCAATGGTGGCTTCATTTATTTGGCCGGTAATGCTGCCTTTTTCAATTTCTAGGCTCAGAGCCTCACCTGTAGCAGCAACAACAAAATAATAACTTGAAGCATCATCCTCTGAGTTGTCTTTTTGATCTGGAATGTTTTATTTGGTGAGACAGACAAAAACATTATTGCCAAACTAATGCATATTACTGCCCAAAAGAGTGATAGTTCCAGCAACATCAAGATTTTGTCTTACCGTCATCATTTCTCTTATGGTATTCATGGATGTCCATGGTTGCATAATGCTCATCATGGTTAAATTCCTGTCCTTTCTCTGAGACAACAAATACATTGTCATGCTTTGGGGTACTAGTTGGAACACGTTAGTGGTTTTCTCTTTCAATGGTGGCTTCATTTATTTGGCTAGTAATGCTGCCCTTTTCAATTTCTAGGCTCAAAGCCTCACCTGTAGCAGCAACAACATAATCATAACTTGAAGCATCATCCTCTGAGCTGTATTTTTGATCTGAAATGTTTTATTTGGTGTGACAGCCAAAAACATTATTGCCAAACTTATGCATATTAGTGCCCAAAAGAGTGATAGTTCCAGCAACATCAAGATTTTATGTCATACTGTCATCATTGCTCTTATGGTATTCATGGATGTACATGGTTACATAATGCTCATCATGCTTAAATTCCTCTCCTTTCTCTGAGACAGCAAATACATTGTCATACTTTGGAGTATTAGTTGGAAAACCTTAGTGGTTTTCTCCCAAGTGTAGAACACCATCAAGGAGGTCAAATAGAACTTTTACCAGTGCTTCATCTTCATCTTCATCAATGCCTTCATTGCCTTAAAAAATACTAAGAAGGTCCTCCTCTCGCAGGGTCACCAATAGGACTTGGTAAGTGTTAAAAAATCTGAAATCTTGGCCCCAATGCTTAAGAAACTCTAATAAAAACCTTAAGAGGAGGAATGCACCTTGGACTATAGGAATACTTGACGCAATCCCTTTGGATCTTAATGTCTTCCATTGAATTTGGAGACATACCTCATAAGTGACAAGATATGGGCCCTTAATTTCTGAAGTCTCCTTTCTATGCATATTCTGTTCATGTCAACGCATCGACTTTAAGCTCAAAGAAATCTGAAATTTAGAATAAAGGAATTCACAATGTCTTTAGGTGGTGGCCGCCATGATACACAGCAAAAATGAACACGATCTATAATTAAAAATCAACATTTCTTTGCTGTACTAATTTGTGTTTGCATGGTGACATTTTAATTGTTGTAGCTAGTGCATGTTTTGGTACTCACTGTTAATTTTGGTACTCACTAAGTGGGATCTTGATGATCAAAGGTACAAAATATGAGAATGTCAACCAGATCACATCCGAGGATGAGATTCATGGGACTTTGCTTGCTCAGAATACAATTGGTGTCATCCATGACCATTATATTACTTTCTACCTAGACATGGATGTTGATGGTACAGATAATTCCTTTGTTCAGGTCAAGATGGCCAAGCAAACGGTGAAGAATGGACAAACTCCAAGAAAAAAAATTTGGAAAGCAGAGAGACACATAGCAAAAACAAAGAAGGATGCCCAAATTAATGTGAGCATCTAGGGTTTAAGTATCTACTAAGAATTACCAATAAAATGAAGTGAATGGAATGATCTCCAATGTTGCAGTTACAGGATCAGAGACATTTTAGTTGGGATTATATATGGTAGGAGCAGCAAATTCCTAGCTCTCAAAATTTTCACATGTTTCAATCCTGTCTATATGAAAAGCCTAACAATGTTGTTGTGACATTTGCTTGCAATCTTAGTGCATTTGCTGACATTCTCAGACGGATTGTTACACTATTCTATAAAGCAATCAACACATCAAGGTATGAAACTAGGGCTGCGAGTTGACACTGTTGTCTATTGTCATTCTCAAGACGGTTTAGTGCTAACTGCATTTGGGCTAAGATTATCCCTGTAGCAGTGCTTGAGCCTTGAACTTATATAACATTAATACCAGTTAACTAGTGCAGGGTACGAAACTAGGGCTGCGAGTTGACACTACTGTCTATTGTCGTTCTCAGGACGGTTTAGTGCTAACTGCATTTGGGCTAAGATTATCCCTGTAGCAGTGCTTGAGCCTTGAACATATATAACATTAATACCAGTTATAACTGAATATGGGCTGGCACTGTACTTATCTGTGGATATTTCTTCGAAATTTTATTTCAGATGTTTAATAATGTGCTTTTTTCAATCTCTTTATTTTTGGATTTTGTTCCTTCATTTCATTACACTTCAGCTATACCCAAGTTCGAGATGCCTGAAGCATTCCTTTTGATGTAGGGCTATTTTTTGGTGTTTTGACTGTTTCTTTGACCACTTCTCTTCTTGGACACATGTTCGTACACTTTATTTCTTATTTACTTTCAATCTCTTATAACCATAGTCAAGGTCCAAAAATAAATTTGTATGTTTAGTAATACCTTTTGTTAAATACATTGGGCCAGAATTTGGTTTCTGCAAAAAAAAAATATCCTGCTAGAACAAAAGAACTCAATAGTTTCCATGTCAGAAGTTTCAGTTTGATGTGATTCTTCCTCTCAAGCAGTTGAAACTTGTTTCTACAGTTATCTCAATGGATAGCTGTGGCATGCTATGATGTTTCTTTAACATGTATTGGATCTAATATGAGAGAGACCTTAACAAAATCAATATAGAGTAATGCAGTTGCAATGAATTTTCTCCATGGTTAAAAAGTCTTGTATATTTGCAGTTTCTTCTACAAACTTGGTACTAGGAAACATATTCTTTCCCATCTTTTATTACAATTATGTTTAGTATGTGAATTTAGCTCTCAACTACATTGTTGCATAATAAATTTGCAAGGAACACATTTTTTTATGAATCAGTTGTAAGAGTTTAACCTTGTTGGGGAATGCCCCATGATCCATCCTTAACTCGATTGTAGAGATGGGTCCTCGGAGGGCCAACCACAAAGTGACTTTGTGACTGGGCTTTGTGATGACGTGAATCTACCATCGGGTTAAGGATGGCCATTGGGGAAGTAATGTGGCCATCCCAGGGTAGTTGGAGAAGACAATGAGTTTAGTTACAATCATCGCTTTTGTGAACATTATGTGGAGAATAATAGGTCACGAAGGCAACCAACCATGATATTGTTACTATACACAGATATTGATCTCTGTAACTCGTCGGTTTCATTAAAGAAGCAACAGCCCCAAAAGGTTCCTCCATTTTTAATGTTATTTTGTTCTGTTTTCTTCTATAGTGAACTTTCAAGGTTTCCAAGATGGGTTTTGCTGTGATTGTGGATTTATGGCTTCACGGAATGAGCCCTCCAATGTGCGGGATGGGGATTGTAGGGACGGTGACAAATTTCTCTGTAACAGATGCCCCCTAAAGCATGAGGCCCGAGAGAGAGAGGGGTGAAATGCTTTATGAGAACATGCCGACTGAAAACACCGCCATCGGAAAACCTGCGGAGCGAAGTACAACTGATGTCTTAGATACATGATATATATGTGTGGTATGGGCGCAGCCATCCATAACAGAGTGTACAATAATCTAGATCCAAGGCATGGACGCAGCCATCCAGTGAAGATCGATAAATAAGGAGCTGGAGTATAGTCACATTACATCCATTAATTGAGTCATGTAAATAATCATAATTCTCCACAATATAGCAGCACCAGATTACAACGGACACGATCAGTCTTGCTTTGCTCCATCTCGTCGAAAAAGTACAAGTTCAAGCATGCGAATATGTGAGCTGAATTCGAACATGCGAGAACATCGTACGATTACCAACCAATGATGAAAGTTGTTAACGAGGCAACGACGAAACACCAATAACTGTGTGACAATGGCCTCCAAAATTTCTCATTCAATCTCGGTGTGTGAATCAATGAGGCACAGTCCATGGAGCTTATTAGAATCATCGATCGGAGGCCAATGATGAAAACCTCACGTCGAATGCGATGAACACGCCCATTGAGGCATGCCGAGGCTCAGTACCATAAAGAGTCTCTGGACCAACGTACGATTACCGGCCTAAAAACTCGAATTTTTAGGCGGAAATTGAGGTTCTGCCGCTGGTGTGGCTGTTTCCTGAACAGTCGCACCAGCTGGCGCGAGCCCTTTGCATATAAAAGCCCATTGCCGTGGGTCCGTGCCGGATACCCGCGCCAATGAGCAGAGCCCTAAAAATTTAAAAAGTGGCCTCAGGAGTCTAATGCATGATGGAAAACTATTAAAAAATGGATTGAAATGGAGTACAAAGAAGCGCCTCTTGGGGCGGCGGAACTGCGAATGGTAGCCGGATGGGGTCGTAATCATTGTCGGTTTGCACAAATGGACCACTTCTTTGCTCTTCGGTGGGTAAATAGTAAAAAGTAATTCTATTTTTACCATTTGACATATTTATGTACTTTTTGGACTCAAAGTAGGTTGAAAGTTATTTTGAATATTTTAATATAACATGTCGAAAATGGGTTTTACACTTGCCTTGTTGTGCGACGGCAATTGAAGAAACGAGTTATATTTTATACTTTTTCGGACTCGGTAAATACACGAAAAAGTCACTTTGGTGTCATCTTTTAGCTCTTTTCTGACTCTCTAAACATGAAAATATTTCCGAGGCCCTTGTCGTTTCAATCTCGCTAAAGTGGACACAAATAGACATCTACCCAGTATATGTTTACCCCTTTTTCGGGATGGGATGGATTATTTACGAAAAAGGAATACCCTAGCCTATCGCAACTAGAAGGTTTTCTCGGGTATTGTTTTCTACCTTTTCGGGTCCGAGGAACTATCTACGAAAAGGGACCGTTGGAGTTTACTTTTCTGCTGTCTTTTCAAACTCTCTAAACATGAAAAGACACCGAGTTCTTCCTTTGTCAGACTCGTTAAACTCTGATGACATTGGATTCAGTCGAAATGACGTTCTTCGAGTTTCTCCTTCCTAGGGCTCGTTAAATGTACTAGGATGGATTCGCCTGAAGGGCGAACTTATATTACAAGCATATGCTATCCCCTTCAAGCTTGTTATCAAAAATAATTGGGGTACTCGCCATAAATGGTGGGGGAAAATGGAACGATCATCATTGTCGTGTCGGTAGTATGTCACTCTTGAACAAGGCACTTGTCTGCATTCGTGTCAGGTTGGGGACATCTCATCTCGTTCTTCACTTGCCTCCATGGGTTTGGATAATCCCTTTTGACCTCTCATTTGCTCATTGCCTCGTCACCATGACCTACGGTCTAAGGTCGATGTCAAAATACGCAAGTCCTTGTACGTGTCGTTTATATGTTCGGGAAGTTGACCTCTACAAAGTATCAACCTTCCTACCGTTACTCATATGATCCTAGTCACAAAAATTATGTTCCTCTCTCTCGTGTCGATGATGTGAGAAGCATTACAGCCACCTTCGATCGAGGTGCTTCACTGTCGACTTGAGCTCATTATCCGGAAAATGGTCTAGAGACTCTTTTATGGTGCCTTGGAGCTTTGCATGCCTCAAGTCCTCAATGGAAAGTTAGGTACGTTCGACGTGAGGTTTTCATCATTGGCCTCCCGATCGAGTGATTCTACGGGTGTTCGACACCCCGGCTCATTGATTCACACGCCGTAGATTGTACCTATAGTACCTTGAGGGCCATTGTCATTATTGGTGGTTCCTCTCGCATCTGTTAACAGCTTTCATCATTGGCTGGTAATCAGACGATGTTCTTGCATGTTTGACTTCAGCTCACATATTCGCATGCTTGAACTTGTGCTTTGTTTGGGTCGAGATGGAGCGCAAGACCCTAGATTATGTCTGTTGTAATCCAGGCTGCGACATTGTGGATTATTATGATTATTTACATGACTCACTGATTGGATGGCTGCGACCATACCTGAGTCTATTTATCGATCTTCATTGGATGGCTGCGTCCATGTCTTGGATCGAGATTATTGTACACTCTGTTATGGATGGCTGCGCCCATACCACGCATATATATCATGTATCTGAGACATCAGTTGTTCTTCGCTTCGCAGGTTTTCCGATGGCAGTGTTTTCAGTCGGCATGTTCTCGTAAAGCATTTCACCCCTCTCTCTCTCTCTCGGGCCTCATGCTTTAGGGGGCATCTGTTACACAGCAATTTGTCACCGTCCCTACAATCCCCATCCCACACATTGGAGGGCTCATTCCATGACCTGTGGGCAGAGTTAAGACTTGAAAATACTTTCATTGCATCCCTCTGAAGGTGAGCTTTAATTGCCCTGAAGACATCTCCCTGCAAAAAACCCTAAAAATAGTTCTTTTTCCATTGGCGCGGTTACACAGTTCATCCCTCGCGCCAAGGGGACAAATCATCCAAATAGGGCGCGCCAATTGGCGCTCTGTCATAGAGCCGCACCCGCGCCAACCATATTAAGAGGTGTTTTTTAAAAATAAAAGGCGGAAGTTTCATCCTAACAAATTCCTGGACTGATTTCTATCTTGAGTTGGGAGGTTTGGCTACGGATTTCCATAGAGAGGAAGTGGTTTTCCACCTCCCATGGAAGCTTCCTTGATGATAGGGCCAATCCCTTAATTATATGGATCCCAACTCCCCTTCCTCCTTCTATAAAAGCTTGCCCATTTCCATTTGCAAGCTAGTTCAAAAGAGTTCTAAAAAGTTGCAGAATCTCCAAGTTCCCAAGAGCCTTCTTGATTCCCTTAAGGCCAAATCCAAGCAAGGAGACTATTTCCAAGTATCCGGAGAGAGAGGCTTGTCCCATCCCTGACAGGCTTTATCGAGACATGTTGTACTGACAACCCGCTAAGGAGAATGCTGCGTCGAAGCTATGGTTGTATTCTTCTTTTGACTCTTTAATGATAAGCGACTATCGGTTATGGTTCCACTCTTATTCTTGATCATGTTCATGAGTTATGTCCTCTTCGACTGACATATAGTTGTATGTACTGGATTTTATGCTTGCGTTTGTGTTGTTTCTTGCATGTGCAGGTGCCCGATCACGGAGATCGTGAGGATTGTGATCTGCCAGGGCAAAGGAACGGGAGCACCACCTCTTCTACAAACGACAGCGTTGGATTCCAAGTAAGCCTTCCTCACAAGTCGGTTTATTTACGATTAGGAACCTGCACTGTAGCGTGTTTGATTGTTGCTAGACCCGATCTGGGCTAGTAGGGATCGCCTCTATCCGCAGAGGGGATTTACCTCCTCAACATAGTGGATCTACAACTGCCTAATGTTATGAGATACTAATGTTGTTACTCAGCATCATATTGGAGTCATTTATGAAAAAATTCATTGGTTAATAAATTTGTGTTCCAGTTTTTGGAAAGTTTTGGTAAGTTTACATTATCGCACATTTCCTTCTTTAGTGTGATTCCTTAGTTGTTTTGAGGGAGCTTTGAATTTGTATATGTAATTTGCTGCTACCCTACTTACACTAGTGATTATCACCTTATATTTTTAATATTTTGGGATGTATTTATTGCCTAGAGCTGAATTGGTATGTAAACTTGCATTGAACACATTTACTGCTACTTATATATGCCTTGTTATTGGTAATGATTTTTACATTTCTTGATTATATATTGTTTTCGTAATTATTTACATTTTGAACTGTAAAATTGGCTTAAGATTTGATCTTTCATCTACACTATGATTCCCTATTGTTACAACAAAACCTAGCACCCGCAAAGAGTATAAAGTCTCAATCACGATGGTGTTAGTTTTTTACAATGCAAGAATATTACCTACTCACTTTGAGTAGCTTTTCCTTTCTCTTTTGGTTAGCTCTTCTTCAACTCAAGGGGGCATCCCTAAAAGGTAGGATTGCTAGGCTATAGAATGGGGGCACAAGGTGATTTAATAAGATGAGTGGTGGTTGTAGTGTATGAAATAGGATGAAGAAAAAAAAATGGACAAAAGCAAGGAATGAATGAGAAGGAAGGAAATTGGTGCCTATCAGTTATGGGCTAATGGAGCCATAAGGAATTTGGATAAATGAGAGAACTTGTATGTCACAAACAACTACTTTGAAGCAGGTCATACGGTAGAAGATTTTTGTTTACCATTTTCTACCAATTAGTGGATGAAGAAACAATTTGATACATTCATCTTTAAGGTGTGTACTTGAGATGAAAAGGGCCTAATGTATGCATTTGATCCTTATGTGTTTGATGGAACTGTGTTGTAGAAAAGCAGTCTTCAAGGGCTAAATTGCTACTCATCAATCCGTTCATAAGGTGTTGTTTTATGGCTGTAGTATGCTTCAAAATATGCAACATAGTTGATAGAAGAAAGGGAAACAAGTGCAGAAACAGATAGCCAATGTTAGGGTATCTGTGGTATTCCTGTTCTAATTATGCAATATTTCCTATTCATAGTTATGGTACGCATTAGCCAAGACACTGTTAGAGAGGGCTGCATGGGTGTTGGCCATGGACAGAGGGTTGAATATGGTGACAATCAACACATCTCTGATTGTGGGACCTGGTATCACATACAAAAGCTCAGGATCTACCATTGCATATCTTAAAGGTGAGGGTGAGAGATTTGCATACCAAATAGACTCTGTTCTAGAACGTACAAATATGGTATAGTAATCCCTTGGAGAGGATCTAATCTATTGGTATAGTAATCCCAATACCGTATCAGGTGTGGCAAACCGAGCACATTTGGAAACTAGAGCTTCAGGAAACCAAACTTTGGATCAGTGTGTCTTCTATCAGCATCTTTGGAACATGGACCTCAACTCTGCCCTTTGGCTCTGGATTTGGTTCTAGCTATCCAACTCTATTTCCTAGCTTCACTTGTTTCTATAGTGCGAAAATCGTTAAATTTACTATTGATTCTCAACTCCAAGCAATCTTTAGATTTGGAACTATTTAATCAAAATACATTCCCATTTTATTCAAGTCCCTTTCAGTCTTAGAATTGGCGATAATCTATATTGGTAGCTATTGGTTCCATTATTAAACCCTCACATTTTATCAGGGAAACATTCATGGGGCAAGATATGGATGAACAATTACCTGAGATGAACAAATATAATATGGTGTGAAGGATCTCATTTTTCTTGAGCTAGCTAGGTGAATATGTCATCCATAGTAGGTCAAACCATATAAGACACACGAGATTTGGGATTTGAAATGTTTCTCAAAGAGTGCACCGCCATTAAAGCTCAGTCACTCAGCCAAAAAATCAATGCGGAGGAGACTCCAGGAGGTATGCCCCGCCATTCTTTACTCGGCAATTAATTCCTCGTGATCACTAGCCAACTTAAGTTCGTCGAAGCATTCAGGTATGCATAGCCTTTCTTGCATTGAATCTTTAGTGGTCTCAAGCAGTATGCCTATTATGTTCATGTCAATGCATCGAATTTAAGCTCAAAGAAATCTGAAATTCAGAATAAAGTAATTCACAATTTCTTTAGGTCAAGGTGGCCATGATACACAACAAAAATCAACACGATCTAGAATTCAAAATAATGTGGTAGTAAAGAAGATCTCCACCGATTTTTATCTAGTGATTTAAAGCAACAATCTGCACAACTTTTTTGTAAATGACAAGACTTTACTTTCTCCCCCTTTAGCCACTATGATCAAACCTATTATCTAAGCAGAAGCGTCGATATCAAATCAAATCAAGCGTCAGTGTTGGCTAATGCTGGGGTTCAAGGTGTTCCTAGAAGATGGTAAAAAAATTGGTTAGTAGCAGAATATCTGAACTTACAAGGAGCTTTTTTTGTTGAATATACTCCCTACAACTCATTACTATGTCACAATTTTATTTCTTTACAGATTTCAAGGGATGAAATAGTATGCTTTTGGAATAAGGCCACAAGTATCCTTACATAAAATTTAGGTTATGAGGCTTTATCCTACATGGATTTGCTGCGAGAAAGACATTGATGGTAGGTAAGCATCTGGAAGATTTCTTAAATTAGAACCTTCTCCTCGTTATCTCTATCAAACAGAATTCTGACCTACGACAATGGAAAAAAGTGCTATTGGCAGGGACCAAATCACTGTATTTTCTGCAAATGTTAAGGTAAATTTGTGGATCACCTCTTTATTACGTGTTCATATGTTATTTCTGTATGGCAAGATGTTCTCCAATCTTTAAATTGCCGAGGAAAATTTAATTATGGGTCCCTACTTCAGGGTCTTGAGACATGGTTTGCACACACTCAATTTTGAGCTCTTCTTAGATATATTATGTGGGGGTTATGGATGGTTGGAACAAGTGGAATTTTGAGGATCTGGCAGAATAAGTGGACGGTTGGAATAAGATAGAGAATCTGGCAGCGCATATAATTAGAATTTCCTATAAAGAAAGTTGCAAAGATAAAAAGCCAAAGGATTTTAAGATAAATCATAATGAAGCAAGGGTTTTTGATGGAGAAAGGTATTCCATAAGATGCGGATATGGTGTTGTTTTGTTTTTATCTCACCCGTTACTCTACCTTAAAGTTTGGAGCTGATTAAGGGCTCAAATAAGAGGATAGAACTATTTGCCTTGTAGATTTTTTTGAAGTCTTAGTTTGCTTTAGAAAATTATATCAAATATTTGTAGGTACCAGGAGTTTCAAAGTTGAAAATGGCGTTGGTTTATTGAGAAGTGTCAAATTAGATCTTTGCAACTACCGGGAGTTTCAAAGTTGAAAATTGCATTGGTTTAATGAGAAGTGACAAATCACTAATTTAGTGTTGTCTCCTTTGCTTCACAGAATTAGAGAGACAGGGTTCACTCTTTGGTCTGTTGCAACATCCATATAGATAATTTAACAAATCAGCCAATGGACTCTCAAAAAAAGTTGTGGCACAACAGAAAGGTTTTCTCTTGTTCAAGGAGTTCAAGGGGGAAGCAAGCTTCCCAGTGAGATATAAAATCCTCTATTGACTTAGAAGAACTATGGGAGGTGCTATAGTTCACTTGTAACTCTTGTTGTCATGTATAGTGTATACCGATTGCAAAAGATGGATGTGGTATGTATTTGGTGTAAATCCAATGGTTAAGTTCCAATGTATTTAGACTAGTAGTTTTGTATGAAAGCGCAGACTTTTCGATGCATATTTTGCTTTCACACTTGAAATAGAAAACACAATTTTTTCTTGGAAAAAAAATGTGTGTAAAAGACTAAAGATGTAAACAACTCAAAGATTTAGAATCCATGAAGGGGGCGTATGAAATAAATAATTCATACTTTCGATATTTGATATTTGATAGTGAAATTATAATATGCTTTTTTTTTCTTTTGTAAGTAAGCGAGAGTTGTATTATATTATAAAATTTTGAAGATTACATTTGACTTCAAACATGCTCAGTTTGCCACACCTCATACCGTTCCCTAACAGGTATAGATCAATTAATTATTGTTCAGTTATTGAAATCACTAAAGATTATGTATCTTCAAGATTTAAATTGGGTTTCTTACCTAATGATATTTTTTCTTTAGCTATTATTTCACAATGAAATAAATCATACATCGATACTCTCCAAAGATAATCATGAATTCATTATTTATTTGATTTTTTTCATAATTTGGTAACATATTTGAAAAACCAACGATCTACCAACAGCGTCTGAATAATAAGAAGTTGACTGGATTGATGGTTGGATATGGAAACTGTGCAACCCTAAGCAGCGAACTGTAAGGGAAGGGGGGTATTCCCATGTTACAGCTTAACAACAACCATGAATGAGGGGCACAAGAAAACTTGGGGAGTTTACATGTTCAAACTATATCCATTTTTGTACATACTGTAATGTAATTTTCACTTCAAGGTTTGGATAGTTGGCAATAAGTCGATTTCCATAACAACCAACATTAAAATTTTAGCTGGTGATTAAGGCTCTCTACCATATGCAGTTTTTTTCGTTAATTTTTGATGTAAAATCAATTTCCTGATTTCTGGCAAGGACAAGTGCAAGTAATTTGTTGATGGGTTGTTTGGTGTGTGAATAAAAAGTGGGATACCCCACACTTTAGAATTGTTTTATCATTATTAAAGTTCCTCCTTTTGTTTTAAAATTATGGGAAGTTGCACTTTCTCTTATCATGAGTTGTGTTATGAATGGAATGAGAAGTTACACTTTCTCTTATCCTGAACTGTTTTATGAGTGGAGTGCATAATGTTCGTTTGATGGTATTTTTATATATTGGGATGTTGAATTATTTAATTACAAGATAAAAAATTGAATACTACTTTGCCTGGTCAAACTTTTATTTTTAAAGTTTTTAGTCAAGCACCGTCGCTGGTCAAACTTGTGAGAGGCCACTATTGTGAGAGGCCTGGATTGTGTAATAGTTGTGTAACTGTTGGTGCCTTTTGGTGATTATATGCATGGAGGAGAGCCGACCTCCATTGTTGCATTGGATTGTGGAGGGATGAGTTGAGCTTCATGAATTTATGATACCGCCCCCTCGAATTCCCCGATCCATTCCCACGAGCAAATTCTGCCATGAGCTGAGTCGGTTTGGATGTGCGTAGCAGACAGTGAGGCACAACTGTCGGTTTGGAGGTGTGTTGGGATTATCATATTGACTCTATTCATTAGTTATTGGTGTTTTAATTTTTGTTCGACTTGTTCTGCTCATTGAAGAAATAGGCAGAGGCATGGGCCTTTGTGTTGGAGGATTGTTGGAAAAAAATGATCTGCAAAGATCCCAATTTGTTGAAACTCCTCTCCAACCTAAATATCAGTGCTAGTAGTAGCATGAGCAACAACACTACGCTTAGTAGAACTAGAAGAACGTGTTTTCCAAATTTCACGAGAACTACTTCCCTCATGAGTCACCATGTGCCATGCTTGGTCTCGGTGGTTCTCTTCCTTCTACTCCTATTTCAACTACCATATCTTCATTGGAACCAACAACCCAAACTCCACTAGACAACGATTCACCATTTTGTAGTAGTGATTCGCCATGTTTTTACAAGATAATATAATTTCGTGAGAGATTCGCCATGTTTTTACAAGATAATATAATTTCGTGAGAGATTCACCAAAAAATTATATATACATATTATATTATTAATAAAATCGCCTTCCATTTTCCTATGTATCATGGGGATTCGCTTATTTATTATATATATAAATTTAGGGGGGTTCTTAAAATTTTCCCTGGATAGAAGGTTGCAGCCTTCTATAGGTGGGTGCCTGCGTGCTGGTATGAGTCTGCACTAGTACAAAATTGTAAGAAGTTTTCTTTATAATAAATATTAAAGACAGAGACGACAGCAGCAGTGGTTTTCTCCCGAATTGGGTTTCCGCCTTAAATACTGGTGTTCATGTGTGTTTTTTATGTGTGATGGTTTATTATGTTATTACTGCACATGCTTACTGCTTACTAAACATCTGATGAATGAATGATGCAATGATCTAAGTAAAGTATTAAATGCATAATAAGATCTCTGGACATACGCAAGTTTTCTTAAGGATATCCACGTGTATACGCAATTTGGGTTTAGTAAAGTAGCATATGGTTTAAAGAGAAAGAAAAAGTAAAAAAATTTCAGTCAGCTCTAAATACTGATTCACCCACCCCCCCCCCCCCTCTCAGCATTTTTCCCAACAATTGGTTTCAGAGCAGGTCCTTCTGAAAAAGCTTAGCCGCTAGAAGGAAGATCAAACAAGATGAGCAATCAAGATGGAACTGACATCTATCGAGGCCTCCACTCTTCCAACGGAAACAATTTAATCTTACGGAAAACAAGGATGAGATCCTTATCTTCGATCTCTGAAATGATGTGTGGGCTATTTTTGAAACCAAGATGTCAATATCTAGCAACTTGCCAACGAATCACTTGGAAGAAAAAATTGTGAAACAAATGCAAAGGCGGTCAATGCTCTATTGGGAAGTCTAACTGAATCAGAATTTGTCAAAGTCATGCAGCTGAATACAGCAAAGGCAATATGGGACAAAATCATTCTAAGTTATGAAGGTGATGCAAAGGTAAAAAGTGCTAAACTCCGAACTCTCAGAATTCAATATGAGAATCTAAAAATGCATAATGAGGAGAGCATTGCCAATTTCTTTTTACGTCTTGATGATATTGTAAATCGTATGAGAAATCTGGGAGAAACAATAACCGAATCTACTTTGGTTGAGAAATTTTTAAGATCACTAACGGCAAAATTTGAGTCAAAAGTTTCTGCTCTTGAAGAAAAGAAGGATCTTCAAAATCTTATTGTGGTGCAACTTCATGGCATACTAACTGCATGTGAAATGAGAAGAGGAGGACCTTCTGAAGTCAAAGAAGTCGTCTTTAGAGCTTCTACAAAAGGGAAAGAAGTACAAGAGACAGAAGGATCAGGGTATATCTCAGAAGAAGATGACGTAAATTTTGTAAAGAAACTCCAACTTGGCACAGGACGGTTCAGAGGTAAGCTTCCTTTCAAATGTTTTGCTTGTGGAAGAGTTGGTCATTATGCTGCTAAATGTCCTCATAAAGAAACACATGAAAAAGGGAAGGAAGTAGCAAGAAGGAATAAGAATCGGTTTAGCACTAGAAAAAGTTACTATACTCATGAAGACAGTGATGGGTTATCTGATAGTGAGGAAGAATGTGAACAAGATCTTAGACTTCTCATGGCATTTGAAAAGGAATCTAGAGAAGAAAAATATAATTTTATGGATGCGTTAGAGGACAATGATTTTCTTGATGAATTCAATCAACTCAAAATATGCTTAGAAGAAAGTAAAATATCCATAGAAACTCTGAAAAATCAGCTTGAAGAAAAGGAGAAACACAATGAGAAATTAGAATGTCAAATAGTAAGTCTAAGAAAAGAAATTGAGAAAGTAAAGACTTTGAATATTAGATTTGCTAAAGGATCTGAAACCTTAGATGAGATTATCAAGGTACAACGTTCTCCTCTTATAAAGACAGGTCTTGGATATATCGGAGAATCTTCTCAGGCTTCAGCACCAAATTATCTAAAAGTAGCTACAGCTAGTATACAACATTCTGCCACTCAGCAAAGGAATAAAGAATATTTACAGGCAAAGCATGATCATCTCAATTCAAAGAACACTAACAGGAATATCTTTCAAAGAAACACCAATCAACAGGTAAATTCAAGTAGAATATTTCATGATTGCAAAAATTTCTTCTTCAATGGACAATGTTTCTCATGTCACAATTTTGGTCATAAAGTTGTTCAATGTGTTGCATATAAATCCATCATGACAAGAGAAGCAAGAAAGAAAAGGATTGATATTGGAACAAAGAAGAATACCTATAACAACTTTTCTCCTCTTCAAAATGAATTTGAATGTGCTTATTGCAATAACTTTGGCCATGAAGAATCTGAATGCAGAAGCAAAGTCCAGCCAAAAGAGCATTTTCCTTCAAGCTCCAAAGTGTGGAAAAAGAAGGAATTACAGGTTGAAAATTGTGGCATAGCTTTATTTGCAGAAGGTGAAGAAAATCAATGGTACATTGATAGTGGATGCTCAAAACACATGACAGGTGACAAAAAAAAACTTCTTGCATATGGTGCTCTAGAAAAAGAAAAGACTGTTACATTTGGAAATGATACTCCTGCTGTCATTAAGGGAAAAGGGTCCATTTTTCTAAAAGAAAAGGTGAAAGCTAATAATGTCATGTATGTGGATGGATTAAAGCATAACCTGTTAAGTGTAAGTCAAATGTGTGATCAAGGAACTGAAGTTGTCTTTAGTTCAAAAAAATGTGTGGTACGTGATCTTGATACAGGTAAAACAATTATAAAAGGAAAAAGAACTCCAAGCAACCTGTATGTGTTGAAGAACTGCAAAGAACAATGTTACTTGAGTAAATCTTCAGAAAACTGGCTATGGCATAGAAGGTTTGGGCATCTAAGATTCTCTCAAATCAACAAATCAAGCAGACTTAAAGCTGTTCGTGATCTTCCCAATATTACTCTACCTGAAAGTATCATATGCAAATCTTGCCAATTCGGTAAGCAAACCAGAGTGCAATTTAAAGCTAAGGAAGGATCATCAAGTAAGCCTCTTGAACTCATTCATACTGACATATGTGGACCTGTGAGGAAAAATTCACCACGTGGTGACCAATACTATATCTTATTTATTGATGATTTCTCTAGAATGTGTTGGATTGGGTTGATTAAACACAAAGATGAAGCATTTGAGAAATTTCAGATCTTCAAAGCACTGGTTGAAAATGAATTAGATCTAAAAATCAAGTGTCTTAGATCTGATCGGGGAGGAGAATATACATCAGATGAATTCCTTGAATTTTGTGAACAACATGGCATAAAAAGACAGTTTACTGTAGCTGGCACTCCACAACAAAATGGCGTAGCAGAAAGAATGAATAGAACAGTTCAACAAATGGCTAGAGCTATGCTTGATGATTCCGGAACACCTGACACATTTTGGGGAGAAGCAGCACATACAACGGTAAATATTATTAACAAGGCACATGTTCATGTAAATAGTGATAAAACTCCATATGAACTCTGGTATGGTAATCCTCCCACTGTGAAGCATTTTAGAGTTTTTGGAAGAAAATGCTTTATCAAAAATAATGATGAAAAACTTGGCAAGTTTGAACCCAGAGAAGATGAAGGAATACTTCTTGGTTACTCCTCTAGGAGTAGAGCATATAAATGTTACAATAAAAGACTTCGAAAGATTGTTGAATGTATTGATGTTGTTATTGATGAGTCTCCTGCAGCTCCAAAAGAAGAAAAACAAACAACAAATGAAGACGATGGTAACATATATCCTTCTACATCAAATAGAAATGATATAGACAGTGAACCCAATGAAGAACCCGAAGATGATTTATCTTGTTGTCGCTCCTAGAGACAACCTAGAGTTGTGATAGACCAGTGCCTAGGACATCTTAGCATAGCAAGGAGCGTATGGTATAATGTATGAAGTTGTCAACTTCAGCTCACATTCTATCTCTTGTAAACAGGGAAATAAAATTGAATGGGACCAAGACCTTCAGAAACTGAAACAGAGGAAAGGATATTGCAGAAGCAAGGTGCAAAACTCCAATGTAAAAGCAACAGACAATTCAGAGACAGCTTACTCCAAAGAGGGTCGATTCAGAAATACATCACAGAAATAGGTTATCAGAAAGTGTATGTGGTGAATGAAATATTGAGGAGATATTAGCTAACATTGAGCTGATACCCAGATATACAATACCACCATGCATGGGCTTACCAATCTAAGAATCCATACATGATAATAGCATTTTAAAAGCACCCTCCCAAAGCAACTAATATAGCAGAAATACGGTTTAGATGAGTAATGGAACAGAATATCATGCATGAGCCATATTTAAAGTGCTTGACTGATCCGAGCATGGGCATCAACTAGGATGAATCCATACCAAAAATCAGTGAGCCACTCGCATTCCAAAACATGATACAATAAAGATGGATGAAATGAAATGATCTATTAATATAACACATAAGAGAAAAGGTTACACACTGTGAAGTACCAAAGACCAGAATCCTATTTAACAGATAGAACTCCTCCTCACTGAGACCCTATGGGCTCTGAGCCTTCATACCAGAGTCTTTACAAAATGTATACAAAAAGCCTTTCACTGCATAATTTTCTGATAAAATCTGGAACCCCTAATAATCTGTTCTTCGGGGGTTTTTATAGCTGAAAAAGGAACAGAGGTGGTAGGTGGAAAACTAAATGCAGAATTAAAACTCTGAAGAAAAAGAGGGCCGAAGCCCATTCTGTTTAAACTCAGCGCATTTATCTCTGGTACTTTCTGGAGGAAAGAATGGTCTTCGTCAGGCTTCCATTTACTCCAGGTATGGTCCTGATGCACTTTGATTGCAGTACTGTGCAGTGCTCTGGTGAATAAACAAAATGGTGAAGTGAATGATTGAATGGTCTGCCATACCGCATTAACAGCTGCTCTGGTAGCTTGGGACTGTGGTCAAGGCGGAAATCTTCAGGAACACGGTAAATAATAAAACTTATATGGGCGCTTTGTACTTTAGAATCATCTGCCGATGTGAAACCTTGCTGACTTAGTTTTCTATGCATTGAACTCTCTGCTGCTTCATTTACACCTCTGTCTATGAAATCTTGTTGCTGTAATATGGAATCTGTAATCATGGCGGCCCTTTCCACCTGGTAACCCTGCAGAACACAACACTCGGTCATGAAATCCATGCATACGGGGGTGATTGTGGAGGACGCGAGAACAATGGCGCGGCAGTGGTGGAACAGTGTTTTAGGCGTAAAAACGGTGAAAAATGCAATGATACGGTCTATAATAGGGTTTGGTGGAGAAATGCATCGTGGTCCGTGTGATCATGGTCTATAGGCGTAGATCAATCGGTGGAATGATTATGAAAATTGGCGGAATGCATGTGAAACATTAAAACTTTAATGCAAAACACGGAAATTTGGTTATAAGCGGAAATGCATGAAATGTAATGAAATGGACGCATGAGGTGGGACCCAAGGAGTCAATCACAATCGGAGATCGGGAGCGGGGAGTAATCGCAATCGCGTATGGAAAATGTTGTGATGCGACCAATCGGAGGAGCAGGCGATCGGGGAATTGGAATCGGAGGGAGCAAAGGGGAAACACGACGGAAATTGCGATTGCGATTGGACGGGGAATTGCGATTGCGATGTTCGGAGGGGAAATGCGACGCGATCAATCGCATCGCAAATGTTTGCAATGATTGATCGGAGTGGTTAACATAAATGTTGCGATTGCGAAGTTTTGTGATTAGCGCGGGCCGTCCGATCTTCGTGTAGATCAACGGTGCAGAACACAGCGGAGGACTTATACAATAAAACAATCGCATCCGAGTTTTTCTAAGTTAACAAAGGGTTGTGCTTGTTTGCAAGCCGCGATCGCGACTATCCCCCAAGGCATTAAGCACTTGGTCTTGGGTAAAGGTTACGTGGGGAAGTGGTTGAAAGGGGCTGGCGGGAAAGGGGCTAAGCCCTATTACAATGTTAAAAAGTGGGTTTTGGCCCATTTTTAATGGATTTTAAGGGTTAGGAAGGGAAACGATAAGGGAGAAAAGGGGAGTTTTGAGATGGAAAGGGGACATTGTAAAGAGGGAAAAAGAGGTGAGATAAGGAGTTCTGCAGAGGTACAAGGGGTAAATCAAGGCCCTTGGAGCACATCTTTTTAGCAATCAGTGAGGCTCATTTGCTCCAGAACAGCAGAGGGAAAGGGATTAAAGAGCAGGGAACATGAAAGGTTTCAAGGATGATGTCTTTCCAAAAGGAAACCATTACTTGAAAACTTAAAGACAGCTTGACCCCCCTGTTTGTTTTTTTTCAAAAATTAGCAAGGGGCTAAGATGATCAACATATATGAAAAAGCTCCAACCAGATATGTTCAAAAGAATCATCCAGAATCTCAAATTTTGGGAGAAAAGGGATCAGGTGTACAAACAAGAAGGACACTTGCGGGATCTTCTAGCTATCTAGCATTTCTATCCACTATTGAACCACACAATGTCAATCAAGCTAGCAAAGATGAATGTTGGATTCAAGCCATGAATGAAGAGCTTGATCAAATTGAAAAGAATCACACTTGGGAATTAGTACCAAGACCTCATGACAAGAATGTCATTGGAACTAAATGGATATTCAAAAAAAAGTTAAATGAGAATGGGGATGTTATAAGAAATAAAGCTAGACTTGTTTGCAAGGGGTATGCTCAACAAGAAGGTATAGACTTTGAAGAAAATTTTGCTCTTGTAGCTAGACTTGAAGCCATAAGAATGTTTCTTGCTTTTTCAAGCTTCCAACAAATCAAAGTTTATCAAATGGATGTTAAATCTGCTTTTCTCAATGGTGACCTAGAAGAAGAAGTTTATATAGAACAACCAAAAGGATTCATTTTGGGAAATGATGAAAAACTTGTTTGTAGACTTAAAAAGGCTCTATATGGTCTCAAACAAGCTCCAAGGGCATGGTATTATCGTCTTGACAAATATCTTCATCAACAAGGATTCTCAAAGGGGTCTGCTGATAGCAATTTATACACAAAAACCGAAAATGATAAACTATTGATTGTGGTTGTATATGTTGATGATATCATTTTTGGAAGTAATGAAGAATCTATGAGTCAGAAATTTGCTTCTGCTATGCAGCAAGAATTTGAAATGTCTTTACTTGGGGAACTAACATTCTTTCTTGGCTTGCAAGTGCATCAAACTACAGATGGAATATTCTTATCACAAGAAAAATACCTTAAGCAAATTCTGAAGAAGTATGGAATGGAAGAGTGCAAGCCTGTAAGTACACCAATGATAACAGGATGTAATCTTAGTTCTCATGATGATTCTCCCACGGTGAATCAACCAGAATATAGATATATGATAGAAAGTCTACTTTATCTCACTGGGACTAGACCAGACATTATGCATGCAGTTGGGATTGTTGGACGATTCCAAGCTAATCCAAAAGAGTCGCATCTTCAGGCTGTCAAAAGAATATTCAAATATCTACAAGGAACTCAAGACTTTGGACTATGGTATCCAAAGAATGTTGATCTCACTCTTCATGCTTACATTGATGCAGATTGGGCTGGAAATGTTGATGATCGGAAAAGCACTAGTGGTGGTGCATTCTATCTGGGGCCCCGGTTAGTATCTTGGTTCAGCAAGAAGAAAAACTCTATTGCCTTATCTACGGTGACCGAATATGTGGGCACACATCATGTTGCACTCAACTTCTTTGGATGATGCAAACCTTACAAGATATTCAAATCAAATTTTCACCTCCTATCTCCATTATGTGTGATAATACAAGTGCCATCAGTATCTCAAAGAATCTTGTTATGCATTCCAAGACCAAGCACATTCCCATCGAGTATCACTTCTTACGTGAACAAGTGCTTGAACAAAAGGTGAAGTTGGAGTATATTCCCTCCAAAGAACAAGTTGCTGATATATTTACCAAACCTTTACCCAGGGAAGCGTTCGAATATCTCAGACAGAAGCTGGGAGTAGTCTCTGCCATGCAGAAGATCAGATCTACTTAAATGCAGAAGATTAAATTGGATACGAGGATTTCCTAAAGGATAGTCGCGTATATACGCGAGTTTATACACAGAAAACCGTGTATGGGTATTTGCTGACAAAAAATTTTCTGGGTCAGCATTCTTTAGCACCGCTGCCATGCTGTTGGGTATCTCTGGTGATGTTCCAGCTCTCATATTTTTGTTTCATTCTCTAATGCTTCTGATGAAGATGCCTTGATGATTTTTTGTTGAAACTGTTCAGGATGCACAAGCTAAGGGGGAGCTTTGGTCATGTGGAAAGGATGCATTGTTGGCATTCTAATTATTTGTTGTAGTCTGATCCCATGCTTAAGAATCTTTGATCTTGATTGTATAAGTCATTTCTGTAATTTGAAGAAAAAGGTCATGTTGAGACCTATGATGTGAAATTGATATATTCAGTCATGTAAGGACTTCTTCAAATTTGTAAACCCATTTGGTTGGGTAGTTGAGTCAAAATGTGTAAACCCACTTGGTTGGGTACTTGAGTCAAAATGTGTAAATCCACTTGGTTGGATCATTGATGTAAGTATGAGTCATTGGTGATAGGAAAGATCATAGAGTCAAGTACTTCATTGAAAAATATGTTTGAAGATTCAGCATGAAATCAGGGGGAGCATGGTAACTTCAGTGCACATCAGATCTACAGAGCTCTTCTTTCTACAAGAAAAGAAAAACCTTGTTTTGGTTTTGATCCGCCCTTTGCCCTTGATGTCAAAGGGGGAGAGTATCATGGTGTTTGAATAATGGTTATAATCAATGTATCTATCTGTTGTGGTGATCAAACACCATCATGGTTGCCATCAAGTCCAAAGGGGGAGATTGTTAGCTATATGATGCAATGTGTTGTCCTTGATGGCAACCTACTTGATGAAGTTGTCCTTGATGGAAACTGACTTGATGAGTTGTCTTTGGATAAGCAACCTATTTGTTAATAATTTAAATCTGATGTATCTATAGAGCAGTTCAGAAGTAGCAAAGAAATAAATTCCAGTAAGTGCCAAAGTAATGATGAATTAGATATGTTACAAAGCATACGCGGGTTTGTAAAGGAAAAGTAGCGTATGTACGCGGAAAAGTACGTACCAAGTAGTGTATGCCTATTTGCACTCTAAATTTATAAAACCAGGGGACATTACCATGGTATTGGCCCACTGTATTGAGCGCTGGATTATCTATTTGATCCCGTCTAGGAATACCATCAGCAGTTGAGTGGTTTTGACTCATGGTATTGACAAAGGCTAAATCTATATAAGGAGAAGAAGATCATAGTGCAATGGTGTTCATGTGCAAGGGTTGTTAATAAATAAATCTCTTTAAGAGATATCTGCATGGTTGAACTCTGATAGATCTGAATCTATGATGCACCTATGGATATGATGAAGGTTCAAGATCTCTAGATCTAGAAATGATGAATCTCTAGGATGATCTACAAAATAAATGATGAAGATCTGGCGCAAGTCTGATGAAGAAATTGAAGAAATCTGGGTAAGTTTATAGATCTGGTCTGTTCTGCAAAGTTTATCTTTTTCAGATCTATACGCTATTTTGTCTCGGTAAAAGCGCATATATACATGGGTTCGCTTAATGAAAAGCGCGTATGGAAGTTAGGGTTTTTGAAGAATAAAATACACAAAAGTATACGCAGGTTGATGTGCAGGAAAGCGTGTATTTACACGGCTTCAGTAAAGCAAAGTAGTGTATGATATTTGAATCAATATTTGTTCAGGGTTGAGTTTGTATCTGCATATCTATTCTGAAGTCTGGGTTTTAATGAATAATTCACTCTGAAGTATTTCTGCATGGAATGGGTAACATTTTATTGATTGATATGAATTAATAATGTACCTATGAAGAAAATGATGAAGAGGGATCTCTAGATCTGAAATGACTATGTATTTTCTAGATCTATGGAATGTTTAGATCTGTGATATGGTGAATCTTTGCTGAAGTAGAGGGTGAAATCTAAGTTATCTGTTCTGAAGAGCTGCATAGTTCTGAAAAGTTACAGATCTATATGCATGTTCATCTCAGCAAAAGCACGTATACACGCAGGTTTGTTTCAGCAAAAGCGCGTATACGCAGGTTTGTCTCTGTGAAAGCGCGTATGGAATCTAGGGTTTTGTTGAAGTGTGTGGAATGAAATGCCTGATCTGTTTTGTTGTTTTACTAATGTATTCATACAGTTCTGGGTTGTTTGAATGTTGAATATGCTGCTGATTATGTTGATTGAAGATCAAGTTGTTGGTTGATTGGTTGATGGAGTTGTAAGTTTCAGTTTGATGTATGGAGTGGGTCCAGTCTGAAAATCTGATGAAAAGTGGCCTACAAGGTATGTTGCGTGGAATCTGTTGGATCTAGTATGAAAATTGATGAAACGTGGTCCATGGTGGTGCTGAGGGTCGAAGCCTTCAGTGAGGGGGTTGGAGCTCCCTTCCAGTAGTGGCTGGAGAACGAGAAAAGGTTGCAGCCTTCTGTAGGTGGGTGCCTACGTGCTGGTATGAGTCTGCACCAATACAAAATTGTAAGAAGTTTTCTTTATAATAAATATCGAAGACAGAGACGACAGCAGCGGTGGTTTTCTCCCGAATTGGGTTTCCACCTTAAATACTGGTGTTCATGTGTGTTGCTTATGTGTGATGGTTTTTTCTGTTATTACTTCACATGCTTATTGTTTACTAAACATCTAATGAATGAATGATGCAATGATCTAAGTAAAGTATTAAATGCATAATAAGATCTCTGGACATACGCAAGTTTTCTTAAGGATATCCGCGTGTATACGTGTTGGGTTCAGCAAAAGTGTTGGAGGCATGGAGAAAAGAAAAGGTGAAAATTTTTTAGTCCGCTTCTAAATACCGATTCACCCCCCCCCCCCCCCCCCCCTCTCAGTATTTTTCCCAACACAACCAAATAGGACAAGCATCATTTTCGATATAAATGTGATGGGTGCACAGCTATGGGCCAAGACCTTTTATTTCTGAATATTCTAAGGAAAAAGCTTTCTTGTATTTACGCGTAATCTAAATTAATTTATGTTTTTGATGTTTTTCCAAACCAGCATTAATGTTAAGGGTTTTTCCTAGTTCTATTTCAACTGGAATGTTGTTGTGGACAACAATTGTGGGAATATGATTGTAATTTAAATTTTCTAAGGGATCTCCCTGTGCATCATTATTAAGCAGATATTTTAGCATTTGGCTTGTTGGGTTTCCGATAACAGCTAGATTATTGATGAAGTTATTGATTACATCGTCTTCTAATTGATTTTTAATTCCCAGAGCTTCATCTAAGGAAAGTGGAGAGTGTATATTTTCTTCTTGATATCTAGGTGGGTGTAACTGAAAATTTATAGCAGGCGGACTAGGTTTAGCAGGAGGATACAGAATAAGATATTTTACAACATTTCCTTTCTTGATCGTCATGTTGCCAGTTCGACATCCTATATATGCATCGGTCGTTGCTAACCATGGTCTTCCTAGTATTAACGAATGTCCATATAATATACTTCTCGGGTTTATCACAAGGAAGTCCATAGGATATTCTTAGGAGTCTACAGAGATAGTAATGTCTTCCAAAGTTCCTTTAGGCTTGATCACCGACCTATCAGCTAATTCAAGCATGGTCAGGGTTCGTTTTAAAGTTGTAATTCCCAAGATATTACAGGTTTCGTAGCTCATAAGGTTAATAGCTGCTCCCAGGTCTACCAATTTGTTTGGAAAAGTGAAACCTTGTATTTGTATAGTCATGACCGGACTTCCTGGATCTTCATATTTAACAGGAACTTATTTTCCTAAAATAAGTTCAAATAATGTTCCTACAACATGAACTGTGGGTGGATCTTTTGGTTTTCTTTCGGGATTTTCCCACATAGTTCCTTGATCATTTTAGCATAAATTGGGATATCTCATATAGCCTGTAGGAGTGGAATTTTTATACACAGATTTTTCAATTCCCCTACAATTTTAAACTTTGGGTAGATGGCTAGTTTAGTTATCATGAGTCTCTTAGGAAATGGAGGGGAAGTAGTTATGACTTTCTCATATTCTTATTACTCGATTGTGTTTCCTATTGGTGTTTTTTTTCTGAAATAACCACAGTCGAAGGATTAATCATAGTTTGTTATTATTTATTGTTTTATTGTTCTCGATCATTCTGATTTTCTTCAGGTGAAATAATACGTCCAGATATTAGCCGGAGCTCATTGCATCCTAAGGGGTTTGTTTCATAGACTAGATTTTCAACAATTTTCACGTACTGGACAGGTCTATTTTTGGGGTTAGGATTTGGCTGAGCCGACAATTGAGGACACATCGTAGTTTGAGGATTAGGAGTCAACTGAAATGGAGCTTGCAGTGTAGGTTTATATTGAGGGATCGCCCATATTGGTGGATTTACCAATCCTATAGGGCGCTGCCAAGTTTGAGGCCACATTGAATTTTGTGTAGGCGTATTCGACCATTGCGAAGGCTAGGAATTAGTAACTGGATTCTGCCATAATGGGGTAGGATATTGCGAATTTTTCCAACCTAATCCAACAAACAATTGATTCGGCCATGGTGATGTCGGATATGATTGGGATTTCCAAGTGGAATTGAAGGGTGATTGTCCCTGCCATGCGTTTCCAAGATTTTGTTGTGGAACATGCTGTCTAGAATAAAATAAGGAGGGGTCTTGCATCATACCTAAAGGGTGTGGTTGCCATTTTCAACGTTGAGCCATCAGGTATGCAGGTTTTGTTTCCTCCTCGACTTCTTTAAGTACAACTTTTAATCATGCACTACAAGGAAAAGACCCTCTAGCAGATTTTTTTGAGGAAGCCATTATAAAAATAGCCTAGATATCCATTTTTAGCAGAGGCCACTAGAAAAGGTTGGCAGGTGGAGGTTTTTTTTTTTTTTTGGGTGCGTACTATCAAATGGCACACCGAGACACTATGATCTCCGTAAAAACCGGCTCGTTGCGTCTCAGTAATCCAGCATACCAATGTGTACTATCAAATGGCACACCGAGAAACTGACCTCTCTGTAAAAACTGGCCTGGTGCGTCTCAATAATCCAGCACGCCATAAAGAAGTGTGGTGCGCCATTGATGCAACCGCCCGGTGTGTCTCATAATCGAGCGCACCAAAAAAAGGTTTAATTTAAAAACATGATGCGTCGTTTAAAAAATTGTTTTTACTTGTTACAATGATCTAGAGCTCTCAAACACCGGTGTGATTTTTTATTCTCTGAGGCACCTTGCCATCGGTGCTCCCGTTGCCTACATTGCTATCATCCATTTCTCACTGTGTAGAGTTCGAATTTTTCAAAACAGTGGGAAAATTTGATTTTTAGTATTCCATTGCAAAGATGCCTCCTCGACGCGCAAATGTGTAGGTAAACTACTTGTTTCTCACCAACTTAAGCTTTTAGCGGATTAATTTATTAAATTGACTTAAAATTCACCGTTAAAATAAATAAATAATAAATAATAATAATAATAATAAATTTCGCAGTGCGTTCGAGTGTTAATGGAAACCGCACTAGGCTGTTCGGTGCAGTACCAAGAAAAAGCGCACCAAGAACAATAAAATAGTGCAGTGCGTGTCGGTTTCGACTGCACCGACAATTTAAAATTTTAAAAATAACACTATGTATGGTGGTGCGGTCATTTACCAGAACGCACCGAGCATTATGTACGACATTCTGGTCGTTTACCAGAATGCACCGAGCATTATGTACGGCGGTGCGTGCACTTTAACAACTGCCCCCGGGCAGATAGTTTAGTCAACGCACCGCAGAAAAATATTTTTTGTTTTCACGGTGCGTGAAGCTTTTTCATGTGCACCGTGGGTAGTGCGCGATAGACAGGTATGCACGTGGCGATGCGTGACTGTTTTTTTGGGTGCACCGAATGTTTTATTTTTCGATAAAAGTTATATTTATATATTTTAAAATACATTTGTCATTTAATTTAAAAAGTTAGGTTTTATGTATGAGGGAGGCTGATGTATTTAATATGTGAATTATTTAGCAATGCCAACGGAAAGAGGAAATGCAACAACAAGAGCAGAGGGAGGACAATTATAACATGATAGAGTAGTGGGAGGCACAGGAGAGGAAGAGAATTTTGTACCGATGCCCTATTATGGCACCCACCCAATTTATCTTAAGGGAGGTAGGTCTCCTTAAGTTCTACGAGGAGGATACATCCCTGAAGGGACATAGTGGGTTATGAGAACAATTGATCTATAGGTGGGATGCCCACCGACATGCTTTTCACGTCAGTCTTGGCCAATGGTACCAGCCCAATGAGGAGGATATTTATTTTATTACTGGCCTATCTAGGAAAGGGAAAGATTTTCCCCAGTTCCGAGATGTCCCCGTCGTTTATGCAGCAGGGAGTCAATTGGCGTACTCTCAAAGATACATTAGGGACAATATACTTTCTCTTGCAGATTTTCAAGTGTCTGGTGGTCAGTTACGCATTGCTTCATTTGGTACATAGGAGGTTAGGTGCCTATCACTACTACTAACGACCATTGTACATTATACTAGTGACGGCTAGCGCATTAGTTTCCATGTTTATTTTATGTTGATTATTTATTTCAGACGCCACGACTTGTGAGATGGTATACCATTTTTTTGTTGTAGTTTTGTATAGAATTAGATAGATGTCGTTCTCAGGCATGTGGGAGGTTGACCTTCCCTTTTGCTTCAGAGTTAGTTTGTTTATTTTTGAGAGGTTTCCGAAGACAAGGCCTACTTTTTACCACCAGCCTCGTAGGTCGATGTTACATGTATGGATGTAGATGTGGGGCGAGATGATGCCCAAGAGGGGATTTTCCGAGTATCCGACCAGGATATCTAGTGATGCACTGGAGCTGCTAGCCAGTGTTGATGATCACATGTTCGTGATGATGTCGTGTCCTTATGCGGTTTTGGATTGGCGGGGGTGTACCAACATCCTCTTCACACAGGATGAGCCATCGGATGCTAAAGGTAATATTAGAGTTTTCTTTAAATTAATTTGGTTTCATTTTATTGTCTTAATTAATTAGAATAAAATTTATTCTAACACATTCTTTAACTTGTTTTATTAAATTGTTTAATGAAATTGTATAATTATTGTTGTGTACTATATATTTTTTAGATATTGGCACATTCATTGGGGACATGATTCCACCCCCACCAAATGATCATGTATATGACGAGGAAATGGCAGAGGCCGCAAATCAGGGTGACAGGCCTCCTCGAGTGCAGATATATGTGGGCATGTGACGTAGGGCAAACATCTGATTCAGGATGGAGTTGGGCGACCAACTGTATAGACTGTTGGTTGATGAGGGAGTCCACCCTACAACGATTAAAGAGATCCTGGTTGATCGTACGCTCACAGAGCTCTGGAGGGACATGCCCCACGATATGATGAGCCTTATGCGTCATATCGTCAGAGCTTCGAGGCTACTGGAAGCTAGGAGGGATAGGCAACAAGAGATGTGCAACAGATAATCTCATTGAATGATCATGATCACAAGGGGAGTGATCATTCTAGTACTCCATCTCCTCCTCCTTCACCTCGCACCGGAGAATAGAAGCCAACATCTAGTCTTGAGCAGGCACCTAGTCCTGAGCAGACACCACTGACTGACCAGGCACATCCATCTGAGAAAGCACCATCCACTGAGAAGGCTGCACCATCTCAGCAGGCACCTCCTGAGCAGACACCATCTGATCAGCAGGCACCTCCTAAGCAGACATGTACATCTGATCAACAGACACCATCAACTGAACAGGCACCTCTGGTTGAGCAGGCACATCCATCTAAGCATGAAGCACCATCAACTGAGTAGGCATCGAGTACTAGTTATAGTATTGATGTCGTACCACCAAATATTTGACATTTATATGCAGTTCTATTACAGTTGTATATTTTTGACATTCTCTCTCTCTCTCTCTCTCTCTCTCTCTCTCTCTCTCTCTCTATATATATATATATATATATGGTGGATGTATTTTATGTTCATGTTGATGTACTTAATTTACCTGTTGATGTTCATCATGATGTGTATATTGTTAGGTCATGTTAGATATGTTCATTTAATGTGCTTGCATATAGATGTGTATGTGATAGCAGTTATTTGACATGAGATGTATATTTGATGTTTGTGTTGTGATGATGTTATACAATGCTTTTGTTTTGTTGGATGATCATGATCATGATGATTAGATGATGTTAGCAAATTTGAATGTGTATTTTAGAATATGATGTTTGTACGATAGTTATCATGATCGTGATGTTTATTTTTACTATTAAATCATAATATTTATTAAATATTATGTATTTGTAATTATAAAATTGTGTAATTGTAATTGTAATTGTGTATATCGTGATTGTAATTGTAATTGTATGTAAAATTATAAAAATGTAATTGTAATTCTATGTAAAATATCTGTAAAATTGTAATTGTATGTATCGTGATTGTAATTGTAATTTTATGTAAAAATTTAAAATTCTAATTCTAATTCTAATTGTATGTAAAATTGTAATTGTAATTGTATCTAAAATATTTGTAAAATTGTAATTGTATGTATTGTCATGATTCAATTTTATTAAAATTGTAAATTTGTAAAATTGTAGAATTGTAAAATTGTAATTGTAATTCTATGTAAAATATCTGTAAATTTGTAATTGTAATTGTACTTGTATGTATTGTCATGATTTAATTTTATTAAAATTGTAAAATTTGTAAATTTGTAAAATTGTAAATTATTTGTCAATTTTGAACCATAACTACCGTAAGTAAAATGTATACCATACAGATTGTTAAATTAGCATAATTTTAAAACTGTAAAATTGTAAATTTGGATGAATATAAATCATTGTAAAATAATAAATCTAGAATAATATGAATTTTTGTAACATAATAAAGTTTAGAAATTAATGCAAATAAATTCATGTTTAGAATTATCATTGTTTTATTGTGATCTTACATACCAAAAATAACAGTATACATTAAGACATTTTTTAAAATTTTGAAGATATCACACACATACACACACACACATATAGTGTTTGTGTGCATTTATTTAAGTAATGATATAGTGAAAAATCACTTAAAGCAATCAAGTAGTTGTATTATTTTAGGAATTGACATAAAAATAAAAATAAAAAGAACTTGATACAATGCATTGCTTTCGAGATCAACATAATTGAAAATTATCAAGTGAAATGATTTTAACATTAATACAATGCAAACCAATTAATTCAAAACAAATATTATAATGTTTGGAAAAAAAGAGTCTTATTTATAAGGTTAAGTCCTCTTCTTTATAAAATTCATCTTAAATAGTTTAAATGATAAAATAACACATGCACCATATCACTCTCTGTTCTCATGATCACCCTCATTATCTTCCAGCTCGCTTGGCATGATAACACTATTATTCTCAAAAATATGTTTTGATCTAGGATTGTGTCTCAATACGAACCACCAATCCCTATCCAACACCTATGGGTAAAAAAACACATGGTTGTAGTGTTTGGGAAAAACATAGGATCCTTAGCTTCATCCCACATATTTCTAGAGTTGATACATATCAGCCTACTATCGTGATCTTCCTTTACATTATTTTGATAAAATGTGTCCCACCACTTGCACCTAAAAATAACACATTGGAAAGAAGAGAAGTCCACTTCAATGATCTCTTGTATCTTTCTGACGTAACCTAACGTCCCTCGTACTAGTTTTGATCACAATTGCTAGCTTGACTAGATTGATCGAACTCGACTTCCACTCCATAGTCTTGTGTCATGTGTCCATCATCAGCATTTTCTGTGTGAAAATGGTGTCCATATACCCACATAGATGGGAACAAATGCACCTATAAAAAATTTAAAAAATCATAGTGTCATGTGTCTAATAACCCAACTGTGAAATTATAAAATATAGATGTTACATTTCAAAGGTGAATTATAAAGTTTAAAATGTACATAAATAGATAATTAGCAAGTTGATGCACCTAATCCCTTCGTTTAGCGCATCCTCTTCAGCACGCGAGTAATGACCAGTTGCACCGTATTTCTATCTGACTTGGTCAACAACCCCACTATTGGGGCATATAATTGGCATATTTTCTTTTAAATGGTCAAGATAAGGCACACTTCTACCATTGAACCATTTGAATTATTTCCTGTCACTATCCCATTTCATCCTCTTTTGTTCGTACAATGCGACCCACGGTTGTGTCACTTCAGAATTGTAAAGAACAAATTTATTGATTGATTCAACTTTTGCATTCGTTGATGAAATCAATCTGGCATATAGTACATATGAGATCAAAATATACATTATATCGAAGTTCAATGTGAATATTTACTTTGTGTAAATTTGACAAATTATAAGTCGCTTTCTCTTTATCAAGCGCCTTTTTCCATTCGTTTGGAGAAGCTCCCCTTCCCTTTTGTCTTCATCCCTTTCATCGTCCCAAATCACTACACCTCATTAGGGGAATTTTGAGGTATAAAATGGGCCTCCTAAGGAAATTATAAAATAATAGTATAGATAATAAAATAAGATTTGATTACATCATCAAATTTTAGAGAGAAAAAAAGAAAAAACTACTTTTTCAACTCATGCAAAATTTAATTCCACATCCAAGGAGTACCCATGTTGCATACTTTCGATGGATCCTTCTAAATGAAAAATGAGAAATACATGAAAAACGTGATTGCAATCACGTTTTTTCATGTATTTCTCATTTTTCATGTAGCATGATCTATCAAAAGTATGCAATATGAGTACTCCTTGGATGAGGAATTAAATTTTTCATCCAACGAGTACTCCCACTCGAAGTTTGAGTAAAACGTTTGGGAGATAAGTTGAAAAAACGAGTTGAAAAAATAGTTTTATTATTTTATTATTTTATTATTTTTTAATATTTTTACCCTTTTACTTAAAAAATGGTGAATCATCCCCCATGGTTGACATCATCATCTTGAATCATATTGGCTCTTGCAAAGTTTATTTTGGTTGTACATTTTTCTTAGGAAGCCCATTTTAAACCTCAAAATTCCCCTAATGGGTGTGTTGTCGATGTGCTTGATTTACTCACTGACATAATAGAAAGATTCATACGATATGTACCCCTCTGCCATAGATCCCTCGAGTTTTTCTCTTTGTCGAACAAAACCTTTAAATTTCTTCATGTACCTCTCTAAGAACATCCAACGACAAGAAACCACCCCAACTAATTCAACCTCACCTACTAGGTGGATTAGAAGATGAACTTGCAAGTCCATGAAACTCGTCAGCAGTTCCTTCTCAAAATACAAACAATCTCAACTACCTCTTGATGCCATCGTGGAATGCTAGCCACATGAATCTCCTTTGACGTGATCCAATGTACAAATGAAAATAATTTAGATATGGCATGTCCTAGGTCTTGGGGGAAGTTATGTTTCACACACCCACGCACAAACAAAGGATAATGACACTGCAAAGTTATAAACACATGCAATAATATACAAAATTAGTTGTATTATGATCCCATGGCATAAAATTTATTAATATAAAAAATAATAAAATCATGCTTTTGATATTATACGTACTCCTAGAAGATTCAAATGGTCATGTGATTTCAACCTCGACAAATGGTCTTCCATGGTGAAGCAACGTCATAGTGAAGACACATATGAAGATGGCACCCTCACACCCATTATGACTTCCTTTGCCAAAGAAAGATCATTTTTTTTTTAATCCATGGGACATCACCTTCTTTGAAATACCAATTAGAGGGACCAACCTCTGATCATGTACTTTCTAATTGTCTTGGCCAATGTTTCTTTTTAGTTTTTTAAGTAATAAGATCTTTCCTAACAACTAATGTGTCACTTTTTTTCGATGATATGTGCCTCCATAAATAATATGAAACATTTTTAAATATATGCATGGGATCTAATAAGTGGGTAATATTAAAATTATTCCAATATGGGAGGTTATAAAAGATAGATTTCCTTTTCATCCTAATGGGAAATTTCTCAACATATGTGTCGAAGAATTTTGGATCATCGAACATAGGCTCCCCATTTGAATTGAACATTTCTATGAACTCCTTCTCCTTCTCTCTCTCATATGCTCTAATCCATTCAGCTGGTGTCACTATTGTAGGCCTTTGGGTTCTCTCTCATTTACCATTGAAAGTGTATGTTGCTCTTCTGTAAGGATGTTCTTCTGGGAGGAATAACCTGGAGCAGTCATACACTGGATTTTGTAGCTCGTTGGACCATCTAGCTTTCATAGATGTTCCACAACATTTACATCCATAATACCATTTTGTTACAAGGCCTGTGAAATTATTGTATACAATATGCATGGCACGTTAAAGAATATCATGAAGATTAGAAAAATTACAACAAATTAAATTAATATGCGAAAGTATATTGTTACGTATATAAACAAATCATAAACATCCAATTTACCAGAGCAAACTCCTAAGCCTGGATAATCATGTGTTTTGTAACCACACATGCCATACAACGCTAAACTCCTCTCTTCTGTGATGAGTCTTGATACATCGTATACATTTATCCCAACCCATAATTCCTTCAATTCATCTACCAGCAGTTGTAAGTAGACATCCATATTCTTCACTTGTCTTCTACTAGGGACTATGAGAGCCAACATAAGATGTTCATTCTTCATGGAAAACCATGGGGCGATATTGTTATTAATCACTACTATAGGCCAAATAAAATAGTTGGTGTTTAGGACGGAATATGGGTTGATGCCATCCATGGTTATGCTGAGTCGTAGACTTCGTACTTCATCTTTGAATTTTTTGGGCCATGTATCCTCTATATGCTTCATGGCTATTGAATCTGTTGGGATTCGCATAACTCCCAACTCACTTCTGTGTGAGGCATGCCATCCCTGCAACATAGATAATTCTTTGCAACGAAAGAGCCTTTGAATCCTTGGGATTATATGCATGTGCCTCAATATCTTAAAAGGAGGACCACGTGATTTACCCTTCTTTTTTTGTTTATCATACCCATCATGCCCACATTTCAAACATATCTCTTTGTCTACATATTCTCCTGTATATAGAATAAAACCATTTGGACATGCATGATATGATATGTACTCAAACACCCAACATTTTCAACAATTTCTTTACCTCTTCGCAGCTACCGGGCAAGACATTATCACTCGTAAGAACCTTATATTTGAATAACCTGTATTTGGTGGACAATATTAAATGTAGTATAATGCCAATAATTATTAACGTTCATAAAATTGACCATTTGTAATGTTTATTGTGTGAAAATATTTCTCAAAATATAAGGGACTTGATGGTCTATTACATCAAAAAAATTTAGAAACATGCATTCAACAAGCCAAACTTTGATTTCAATTTGTACAGTAACATCATTGTTCCCAACTGGGTGGACTTTGACTGACAGCCAGGTCTAAAGAGAGGGGTGGTGGAAGAAAATTTAAGGCTTTCGAAAAAGGTATCAGCAATATGAGCATCATCCCCTAGTTGATCATCGTTCTGGAATGCATCTAAAAACATTGTCTCCATGGCAGTCGTATACCTTAAGTAATCATCTATACCAATCTCTATTTAATTGCCTTCATTGCCAGCTTTTGAAAAACTACTATTGTTGTAGTCATTCCTAATTGGTGAATCTGGAAGTAGTGGGAATTGAATAGGTGGTTGATTCAACCATTCTTGGTATCGTTCCTCTCCGAATTTTTCTCTTAATTCAGCCTTCTCTCGATTTTTCATTGTCATAGGGTGCAACGGAAGATGGTAGTTAAGTCGCTCATCATCACTAGAATCTTAATAATTTCAAAAAATATATTTGAACATGATTAGTACAAAATCGATAATATCAATTAGTAAGCATGTCAATGCATGATTAATTGGTTTGACATTGAAATAATTACATTATACCAAACAATTATTACCATCATTATCCCAGGATTGTGGCTAGAAGATGGCTTGTTACAATTGGTAGGGTGAAGCGATTGTCCATTTTAATCTACCAACCTCGCCTTGCGGTATGGTGCTCCTGATAAGAGCTTCCGACGTTTTGGAACTATTTGAATATTTTGTGCATGTGAACTCCATTTTTAATCTGCATGAACTTGCAAATTTGTATACATTAATTTTATTCAACTGATTGACATGGATAAAATAAATAAATTCAATTCGATAATGAAAATATAAATAAAATATGAAGTAATTACGTCTAGAGATGTATAGGGAGAACTCCGCGATGGACTTTGAGAGATATTATGGAACAAACTAGATTTTGAAGAATTTTCCCTTTGATATAATTATGAGATTTTCTCCCTGCATTTGAGCAAAATCGATAACAATTTTTGGTGTACATACCTAAAAGTAATTTTGGTGCCTTAAAAAATGAGTTAGTCAAGTATTTGCAGCACAGCACCGTACCGTCATGTTTTATTACCGTATTAATTCGGTGCTATTAGTTAACAAACGCACCGAATATCAAAAATCAAAAAATGCCAGTCGCAAAATGATTTTTTGAAATCTAATTTCATAAAAGGTTCTTTAAATAGTAAAATTTATTCATTATTTCATTATTTTTGCAAAAAGTTTCAAGGAGGGATTTGCACAAGAGACATACATGGAGCAAGAGAGCACGAGAGCACTGTGAAGCAACAAAATACTTTCAAACAACAGCAGTATTCAGAGAATCATAATTTGAAACATCTAGTGATTCACACAAAAACCCTGTAGTATAATAAAATTGTTAAATTTTACTGTAATAATTGTTTTTTTTACAGTTCTGTTAGATTTAATACATGCATAGTAAAAAAATTAGTGTGCATTTTACTAATAAAATCATTTACAATCTCTATTCCTATTTACATTTAATTAAAATTCAAAAAAAATAAATAAATAAATAAATAAAAATGAAAAAATAAAATATATTTTTACGTTAAACCCTTGTTTCTTCTTTTTTATGTGACTTCACAATTAGGGCTTTTCATTTTAGATTTATAGAGTTTGTATTACTTGTATTATTGTATATATAGGCATATGACATCTAACCCGCGGGACCACTTGTAGAGTCGGATCTCAATCCCTGTTGGCCCTTGCATGATTTTTTTTAAAACAAATTTTGTTAATTGGTACGCACTGTTTAAAATAGTGCACCGGTATGCGATTTTAGTATAGCGCATCAGGTGCATATTGAAAAAAAAACATTGTTTGACAAAAACATTTTTTATTAATTTATGTTTATGTTAATCGGTGCTCTGGAATTAATATAACACATCGGGTCTCCTATTGAAAAAGAGAATCGTACGATGTTTCTACTGTATTGGCGGGGCGTTTATAAGAACCTACCGCACCGTTTTCGGTGCGTAAGTTGCGAAAGTTGCATCGGGTGTCTAATTTAGATAAACGCACCGTTTTCTTGATTTTTTTTTTTACCTCAAAAGTATGTGATTTATTTATAAAA